>JAODAL010010089.1:0-107075 GCA_025379985.1 Phyllomedusa bahiana | reverse complement strand
ACATTGGCAGGGTTTTGTAACTATTGTTTGCCCCTCCCTCCTTCTATTTGGGATGCTTTTTAAATGTTTTTTTAAATATTAAATATGGGTTAGTTGATTTGGCACAATTTATAGTTAGCACCATAATACAGGCATGTATTTTGAACCTAACTCTTGTTATACATACTGTGCAATTTCTGGTTTGCAATGGCAACGCGCTTGAATGTTATCTGACGCTCTTTACATTTAGTGCGCCATTACAGGGTTGCCATGTTAAGGCGTCTTTATGTGTTTGTGCGTCTGTCCTGCCCTTCGTGTCTTGACGTGATCCGGCACCCTGGTACTCAGTGCGCAACTGCAGGTTCACTGGGTGTTGTGTCCCGGTGTAACAGTGCGTTCATGACACCTCTTGCGGGAGCTTGTTTGCACATGCGCACTAGATTTGTTAGGACGCCGTCAGCGATTCATGTGGTTGGGTTTATTTACAGGTGAGTGTATTCATCCATTAGCTTCCCTATATTTATACTGGTAGTGGCTTTTGCCCTTCTATCATCCAGAGGCTACCTTACCTTTTGGGGATCTACTACGTTGTATTCTAGGATTCCAGTTTATCATCTGTCTTATACCTTTATTGCCGTTACGAAGGGCCGTCTGATATTAGTAGTATCTTTATTTGTATACATTACCCCGTGTTCCCTGATGAACCCCAACAATCATGGGGGGAAACGCGTTGGAATGGAGTGAGATTTAACATATATATATATATATATATATATATATATATATATATATATGGGGATATATTTGTGAAATTTTGTCAGTAGGTTTCGTGAGAGTACTAGCGTTATTCTGATCGTATAGTGTGGATAGCAGTAGGGTAGGGAATATGTTTAGTTTGGGGTATGTGTTTGGGGACGCCCTTATCAGGGCGATTACCCCAGTTTTTGGTGGTAGTATCTTAGATGTATGGTTTTTAGTCTTTTATTTTGTGTTATAGATTAGGAAGAGTGTCCTCTTTTTTATCACAGTTTATTAAAAGTTAAGTTTTATTTTTTGCCTAGGATTTAGACCGCTTTCTGTGTATTTGATATTGTATTGACCTTGGTATATCCAGGTCGTGATTATTGCAATTAGGGTGCCTTTTTGTTCCCCCCTAACATTATACAAGAGGAGTTGCTGTGGATTTTGATTACATACCATTTGGCCTCACTTGTGCGTTAGTTTTTGACGCACCAACGACCACGAACGATATTGGTCTCCTTGTATCTGGCCAGCGGCAGGTGGAAGGTGCTACTTTTCCACATGTCCTCATTAACCGGGTACAGTCTGAATTACCATGGACTGAACCATCTTCCCAGTCCCCTCCACAAGCCCCCCCATACCACCGCCTCCACAACCTATTTTACACCAACACCCCTTCCTCAAACGATTCTGCCACCACCTCCCAGTTTTCCCCAAGTTAAGAGGAATTGTAATTTTTTGTTATAATTAATGTTGTTAATTTTTATAGTTGGCACTTTTCAAAAATTTTAAAACAATTTTTGGAAAATTTAGTTTGGTGTATCATTGGTGTAGCATTTTAAAACAAAAAAGGTGTTTTTAAAACATTAGAACACTGCAGCAGACAAAGGAAATGGCTGGATCAAATGCACTCAAAATGGCAACTGTGAAAAGGGAGTGACTTGTAAACTCCACCAGTAGGGTTTAAATCACATGGCTTGAACTGTGCATACATTAAAAACCAGTGAAAACTGACTGAAAATTGTTCAAAATGCCTTTCAAAAACCACGGCAAAAACTGCAACAAAAACCGTGACAAAAAAACTAAAACCGCCAAAAATATAGTTTTTTCAACTGTTTTTTGACAAAAACTTGACATAAAACTCAATATTCTGAATGGTTTTAGGATTTGGTTTTTCAAGCAGTTTTTTGTCCTATGCCGTGTAGACTACTTAGACTTATGCACACTGTCTTCTGTACTGTGGGAACGGTTGAGATATAGCCAGCTAATACTGAGAGACTCTGAGACTTGCTACCTATGGACTGAGAAGTTGGTAACTTTTCACTTTGCATAGTTTTGTTTTGAAAGGAAAAACTCAGACAGTGACTTTTGATGCTGAGTCATTCCCATAGCCCAGAATGGAAGTTCTATGCAAATGTATGAGAGACTGAAATTGAAACAATGTTGTTGTAAGTGTTGTGCTTCTCCACTCAACCCTTTCCCATTAGAAGATTCTAGATCCTCTAGAAACTGTATAAAAGGATTGCACTCAGAGCCCTCACGTGTTCTGTAGATAAAAAACAGTGGTGAGCAGAAGAGACTCTTGCAGATTGCTTGTGTGAGCAGAAGAGGATTCAGATCAGAAGGTTAGGGCAGGCACAGTTCAGTCATAAATTGATCCCAGGCAGTAGGCCAAGACAGATTGAGTTCAATTGTAAATGGGTAAGGAACAAGCCAAAAGGTCAATACCAGAAAATCATACACGCAAGTCTCTAACTTAAAGCACAGTAAAGTGAACCAACAAACTAGCACAAGAGAATGGGGGATGTGCAAATAAAAAAGACTAAAGTGACAGGTCATTGGTTCCTGGAAAAGCAGGGTAGCAGGTAGAGGCAGGGATGGAGAAGGGAGACAGCCGCCGGAGTGGAGAGCAGCACAATGGTAAATAACTCTCAATGCGTAGCAACAGATTAAAAAGAAGAATTCCTTACAGTGGACCCTCAAGTTAAATGGCCTCAGATTACTGTAGGGCACATGTACTATTGCTGTCAGGTAGCCTAAAAATACCCCATATTTATCACGGTGGCTCATGCGGTTCAATCAATTTGGCACATCTTCAGACTTGGCCAGCCTTTTTTAAACCAACTACTAGTTGGCCTTCTTTGTAGCAAATTTTGTGCCAGTTTTTTGGCACAATTCTGATTCAATTTTGACTCAATATGTTACATCGTTCATACACCTTTACCTGCAAAACCACACCCACATTAAGCAAAGCCACACCCCTTTCCAGTCAGTTGTAAAAAGTTTTAAAACACATAAGAACAGTGTCTGTAACAAAATGCACCACTTTTTGACACAATTTACAACACGTTTCTGGTGCAAATACAATGGCAAATGTGCCCCAACATTTTCAACATACAATGACCATTTCTGGAATATTGTATATTGAAACCACACTCACCATAAAATGACCCAGACACTGCTGATCTGATGCACATGTAATTGACTGAAAGAACCAGCACATTATTATGAACACTTTACTTGTAAAACATCTGTATTAGTGAGGTGCATGCAGTGATTGGTGGTCTAGAAGCCCCTCTCTACAGTACAGCGCCCTACTACATCTGTATAGTCAACTTCTGGCTCCCACTTTCTATTCAGGCTGTGATGATTCTACAGCTGTGACTGACATTTCAGCTCTGTTATTTCTAGCACAGCCTATTAAAGTGACATTGGTGAAAGAGGGCACAAAGCTACAGAGCTCTAAAAGAGTTGAAGTATGTCAGTAAAAAAAAGATCAACAAGCTCCTGTGCTGGCGATAAAACACAGAAAGGAGTGACTTCACCATCCTGCTCAGGGCTGCTAGAGGAGTAAGAAGTGGTTGTCAACCAGGGGCGTAACTACCGGGATAGCAGACGTAGCAGCTGCCCTGGGGCCCGCGCTCTTAGGAGGCCCGGTGCAGTTGCTACCGCGTCCGCTACCCCGGTAATGCCGCTTCTGGGCCGGTGGGCGGGGAGCTGAGGGGCCCGGTGCATACTACCTCTGAACGCCCGGGCTCTCTGGCCCGAGCGCTCAGAGGCAGCGCTGCCTGGAGACAGCAGAACGGAGTGACGCTCCACTCTGCTACTTCCCCTGCTGGCTCTCTGTGATCACGTCGACTGCGCTGAGCAGAGAGGCTGGAGGGCGGCGCATTGGGGGAGCGTGGAGTGAGGTAAGTAAATTAGTTATTATTTTACCTGCCCTATAGCCTGCCTACATAGCCCCTCTGCCTGCCTATATACCCCCTTGCCTACCTATATTCCCCCCAGCCTTCCTATATACCCCCAGCCAGCCTGCATAGCCCCCAAGCCTGCCTAAATAGCCCCCCCTGCCTGCCTATATATCCCCAGCCTACCTATATACCCCCAGCCTGCCTGCGTAGCCCCCCAGCCTGCCTATATATACCCCACAACCTGCCTATATACCCCCAGCCTTCCTATATATAGCCCCCAGCCTGCCTGACTAGTCCACAGCCTGCTTGCATATCCCCCAAGCCTGCCAAGATGTCCCCCAGCCTGCCTGAATATCCCCCAGCCTACCTATATACCCCCCAGCCTGCCTTAAGCCTCCCCCCAGCCTGCCTACATAGTCCACCCCCACAGCCTGCCTATATAACCCCCAGCCTGCCTATAATAGCCCCAGCCTGCTCATACCCCCACCTATGTCCCCCAGCCTGCCTGAATATCCCCCCAGCCTACCTATATACCCCCCAGCCTGCCTACATAGTCCCCCCAAGCCTGCCTATATAGCCCCCTAAAGCCTGCCTATATAGCAGGTCTTTGTGTACTGATCAGTAATAGTGTAGGGGTATTATTCAGCCACTTTGTGGTCATGTTCTGACGGTATAATCAGGTTCCTATCTCATAGCATTATTGGTAATGTTGGTCTTGGTATAGTGGGAATTGTTTGGTAGCAATATGATGGTGATATGTATGGTGACGTATTTGTCCCTTGTATTATCTACATTATCTAACAGCATATCCTTCAAATGTTCGTGGTCAGAGAGGTGGGCGAGGGGGGGGGGGGTAGGGGGCCACGTCCAAAAGTTTGCTTTGGGGCCCTGGCCTCTCTAGTTATGCCCCTATTGATAACATAGGAAACCTTTTGTAAACACCGCAGCCAGTTTTGACCTCTATCACAGCTCCATTTTTCAAATCTGACACGTGTCACTTTATGTGGGAATAACTCTTTGCCACTTTTACCTATCCATGTGATTCAGAGATTGCTTTCTCATGACAGATTGTGCTTTAAGTTAGTAATACAATTTGGTCCAAACAATCCTTGTTTGTTTGTGAAATATATCAAAAGGTACTGAAAATTCAGTTAAAAATGTCTGCATGTAAGATAGTTATACCACACAAAACTAGCATCTACTATATGCCTATTTTATGTTGTCATCACTTTTTAAATGTCTTAATTTTTTTACCACATGGAGGTGCTTAGAAAACTTTTTAGCAATTTTTCACATTTACAAGAAAATTTGCAACACAGAATTTTTTTAGGGACCAGTCCAGTTCTGACGTGGCTTTGAGGGGCCTGTATGTTACCCCCATAAATGGCACCATCTAAGAAACTACGTCCCTTAAAGTATTCAAAAGAGCACTTAGAAAATGTGTTAATCCTCTAGGTGTTTTACAGGAACTAAAGAAAAGTAGGGGTGTAATTTTTTAAATTACTATTAAAATACATTTTTAAAATTGTAACTTTTTTTGTGCAGATTTTCACTGAATTATGGATAAAAATTGAAACACAGTAGATTGTACCAGGAAAACAACTCAATATTGATTCCCCTGATTCTACCGTTCTTAGAGATATCCCATAGGAGACGCTAGTGCGCTATTTGGCTCAACCACAAGAAGGAGCACCTACTGGATTTTGGGGTCTCATTTTCATTACAATTTTCTTTAGGTGCCAATACAGGTTTGCGGACACCCTAAGGTACTAAAACTTAATAAACAAACCTAAAAAGACCCCATATTGGAAACTACACCCCTTAAGGGATATATCCAGGAGTATAGCGAGTATATTGACCCCACAGGTGTTTCACAGATATTTTTAGTGTTAGTATATGAAAATGAAAAAAAAAACACCTTCAAAATTTGTTAATCAACTTCTTCCAAGATCGGCAATACCAATGTGTCTGTGTAAACTGCTGTTTGGGCGCATGGCAGGGCGTACAAGGGAGGGAGCGCTATTAGAGTTTTGGAACGCAGATTTTGGTGGGTGCCATGTCGTATTTGCACAGTTCCCTGAGTACCAGAACAGGTACTTTTGGAATCAACACCCCTCAGGGATCTCATCTAGAGGTGTAGTGTGCATTTTGGACCCACAGGTGTTTCACAGTTCTTTTAGCATTGGGCTAAATGACATTGCAATTTTGACATTATTTTTTGGTTTTCATTTTTACAGCGCTCACCGTGCAGTATAAAGGACATGATAATTTTTGCATGCTTTTTGCGGGATGAGTTGATGTTTTCATTGTTACCATTTTGAGGTTCATATGACTCTTTGCTTCCTTTTTATCAAGGTGGGATGAAGAAAATACAGCAATCCTGGTAGTATTTTATATTTTATTGTGTATAACAATGATCATGCATTGCTCTCTTCTGATAGCCATAACTTTTTTATTTTTCTGTATATGGAGCTGTGTAAAGTCACTTTTTTGCAAGATGAACTGAAGTTTTCATTGATACCACTTTGGGGTTATATGACTTTTTGATCACTTCTTATTCCGTTTTATCTGCAGCAGGATGAATGAAAATTGAAATTATGGCTTTTTTATGGAGATGATCATGCAGGTTATATAACGACAGATTTATAGGCTAGGTTGTTACTCACACGGCGATATCAAATATTTGTACTTTCTTATTTTTGATCTTATTTGGGGTGATTGGCATTTGTAATGGAGAAAGGGCGGCGTACATATTTTAAGGTAATCAATGTGATAGGAATACTCCTCTAATCCTCAATTTTTGTTAATATTTTGAGGCTTTGGAACCAATTAGCATTTTCCACAGAGGTATTGTTTTAACATACAGTGATCAACCAGAAACCTGTTAATAATGTTGTTAATACTGTATGTATATGATTTCAATTATTACAAAACATAAAATTAATACACCTTCTTTAGTTTAGCTTTCGGCATGACTGCTGAAGGTAACACATCAGGGAAAATGTACCCATAGGATACATGCTGTAACAAGGTGGTGAGAGACTTCCCTGTCAAGCAACAGCATCTCCACAGTCAGGCTTGGCAGAGTCTAAGGCAGACCTGGGCATTGTACGGCCCGCGCTGGTCGGATGCGGCCCGCGGCGTATGATGCCCAGGTCTAGTAATAGTAGCGCTGACGGCCGGGTAGCGCTGAGAGCCCGCGGCGGGCTGTCAGCGCTACTGTAACCCGGCATTTGTGAGTTGGGCAGCGATGCGATGAAGTCAGCTCATCGTGTCGCTGCCTCTCCTTGGTGCACGGAGTAATTACTCTGTGCAGCCGAGGCGCTGCCGGAGGAGGATTTCGACGCTGGCGACGTGATGACATCATCACGCTGCCAGCCTAGGGCAGAAGAGGAAGACACTCGGTGAGGAAGCAGGTAAGCTGGTAAGGTGAGTATTAGTGTTATTATTTTTAATTTTGTTATTTTTAATATATACCTGCCTGTGGGGAGCAATAACTATCTATTTACCTGCCTATGGGGAGCAATAAATATTTATATATCTGCCTATGGGGAGCAATAAATATCTATATACCTGCCTATGGGAAGCAATAACTATCTATATACCTGCCTGTGGGGAGCAATAACTATCCATATACCTGCCTATGGGGAGCAATAAATCTAATCCTCCATGTGGGGAGCAATAACTATCTATATACCTGCCTGTGGGGAGCAATAACTATCTATATCCTGCCTGTGGGGAGCAATACTATCTATATACCTGCTGGGTAGCTATAACTATATACCTGCTTGTGAGCTAATCTATATACCTGTCTGTGGGGAGCTATAACTATATACCTGCCTGTGGGGTGCTATATCTATCTATATACCTGCCTGAGGGGACCTATAGATATATGTATATACCTGCCTGCCTGAGGGGATCTATATTTATATGTCTGCCTACCTGAGGGGAGCTGTATATACCTACCTTACTGGGGGACTTATCTATATACATGCCTCACTGAGGGTACAGAGTAAGTTTCCACAAAAATAAACCCCCTAAAAAACGAATTTTTCCCCATTCACCCTATTTTTTTTTTTTTTTTAAGTCCGATCCTCTAAAACGATCCCACTTTCTCATGCGGCCCCATGGAAAAATTAATTGCCGAGCCCTGGTCTAAGGGTATGTTCATGTATGTAAGGGTATTGTCTGTGTGAATATATGCTTTTAGATACGTGTTTGGATCTGTCTGTCAGACCCAAACACATATCTAACAATGAGCAGTTTGATTTTACATTGTTTTTAACTTGAAACACGCATCGGTGTTCACACGAGTGATTGCCGATATGTGTCTCTTTGCATCTTTCGGATCCGTTCCAAGAATTGCCATGTCAATTCTTGGTCTGAAAAACGCAGCAGGAGCCCTATAATAAAGTATAGGGAGTGATCCTGTTGCATCCAAACACGCATCCAAACAAGCAGCTCCGTGTTGGACATGTGTTGGATCCGTTTAGGATCCGATCGACGCTGCGTTTTTGGATGCGATTTTCGGATCTAACACGGATCCATATACACTGTTTGAACGGCCCCTAAGGGATAGCAGGTCTTCACCCTTTAACCCCATAGAACAGGGATCCGGACTTCACTGCTGCATATCCTCAGGTTGCTTCCACAGAGTAGTCGCTGACTGATGGGACTGGCAGGTAAAGGGTAGTCAGGGAGGTCAAAACCAGACATCAGATAGGCGTCAAGGCAAAAACAGTAAGGAATTTGGATCGGGGAAAGCTAGGTTACTAACATAAGAGACTAATCAGGCCAAGGGCCAAGAGAAAAGAGTAGTCACAGGCAAGCTGGGTAAGAAAATAAAGACAAACCAGCAGACTACACGCGCTAGGTAGCAAAGCTCAATAACTGGCAGTGTCTAACCAGTCTTACAGACTACCTGCTAAGCACCCTCCTGCTGGAAGGAAGGTGGGCAGGGGAGTTTATTGCACATACATTTACAATTTGCCAAAATGGCACAAAAAGTGTTTTAAAACCAAACGTATTTTTTGTGCCATTTGTGAAACAAGTAATCCACAATTTGTTCATTAAACCATCTTGAAAGTCAAAGCAAAATCAGCATAAGATGAGTAAAACAAAATATTTGCAAATTTCAGCGTATTTTATGCAGATTTACCTATGAGGGAGATTTTTTTAAATCATTGCTTTCACTGTGACGAATAGATTATACACCAGTGTAAGGAAAAAAAGATCATTGGTGTAATATGTGACAGATTTAGTAAAAAGGTGCAGACATTTAAGGCAACATGTCCGAAAATTGGTGGCGCCACGGCAGATTTTAGGCACAATTAAATCAGTGTAAAGTGCGCCAGAAAGTCTAATCCTCTCAAAAATCTGGCTTCAGGTAAACTATATACGCCTAAAAAGGCACATCGTGCCTAAAAAGGCGCATTGCGCAAATTGCGGCGCATAGCGTATCATTGGTAGTGTATGTAATGCGCCTCTCGAGGCGCATTGCACAATGGAGGCGCATAACATACTGTCACGGTTCACATCGCGGCCCATGCCTTGGACTGCGGACGTGTCCGTGCCCCTGTTCCTGGGTCCGCTGTGGCTCCCTGTGCGGGGCTCACAGCGGCTGTGTAATTGCACTCTATACCTGCTCCTGTGTCCCCTGCTGCTCAGCGCTGTTCACCTGGCCGTGCTTCCACGCGTGTCCGTTCTATGCGGCTTTCCCAGCGTGTGCGCGCACTCCCTAGGGCGTGCGCGCGCCAGCCTTCTGATATTTAAAGAGACAGCCTTCCTGTGTCCAGCCCAGTGACCTGTGACCTCTGCCTCCTTAAGGAACTTCTGTACTCTGGGTCAGTTTGTTGGTGTTTCTCCTGTGAGCTAGACCTCTGTCTGCTGTATGTTCTGCTGAACTTCTGCATTAACCCTGCACTGTCCAGCGCACCTGTTTATCTGCTGGTTCCTGACATATTACCTGCTGAACTCCTGTCGCCTCACCAGCCAGCTAAAACCTGCTGATACCTGGCATCCTGCTAACTCTGTTATCTCTCTGGGACTGTGCATACATTTACAGCTACACCATCCATTTAACCATCACCAGTGTCTGTTATTCAGTGTCCTGCACTTTGGCTACCCACCGCGGCTGTTACCAACTGCGCCCGCGGTGGACCCAGAGGATCCACCCAACCCGCACATTTCCAGCCACCCGGTTTGGAATCGTTACAGTACGAACTGACCATACATTATGGATCCCGACGGAGTGACTCTATCTGACCTAGTAGCTGTAATCAACCGTTATGACACGCACCTGGAGCAACTCTTCCAGAAGCTACAGACAATTACCACATGTCTGGATGAAGTTGCGTTTGCACTGGCACCTACGCAAGCTCCGCCACCTGCTGCGGTTCTGCCTCCTGCTGCCATGTCCAATCCCAGCCTGCACCTGCCTCTGCCTGCCCGTTACTTCGGAGACCCCTGTATGTGTCGCGGATTCATCAACCAGTGTACCATACACTTTGAGGTCCTGGCACACCAGTTCTCGTCCGATAGAGCCAAGGTGGCGTTTATCATCAGCCTGCTCTCAGGTGAAGCCTTGGCCTGGGCCTCACCCCTCTGGGAGAGAGGGGATCCGCTGACAGGGGACATCCAAGAGTTTCTGTGCGCCTTCTGAAAAAATTTTGAACAATCTGGGCGCAATACCTTTGCGGCATCTGCTCTGCTACGTTCCCGTCAAGGTGAATCTACTGTGGGCCAGTATGCCATCCAGTTTCGTACCCTGGCTTCTGAACTTGTTTGGAACAATGAGGCCCTTGTTGCCTCGCTGGGCATATCAAGGATGAACTGGCTGGTCGTGACCTACCAAGTAACCTGGACGACCTCATTGCTCTAGCTACCAAAATTTACATACATTTTGCTGAAAGAGAGCTAGAGCTTCGCCAGCAGCCTATGCCCTTCCGTCCTCGCAAGCCTTCGCCTCGACTTGTACCTGCACCCCCTCGTCTACTTCACCGGGCACCTGCGTTCCCTCAAGATGTTCCTATGGAGGTGAATCATGCTCATCTAAGCCTGCAGGAATGCACTCGCCGGCGCAGTCTGAACCTGTGTCTCTACTGTGGCAGTTCTAAGCACTACCTGAAAAACTGCCCAGTCCGCCCTGCTGCGCCCCGGAAACCTCAGTGCCATGGTGTTGTGGGTGAAGTGTCTCTGAATAAAGATGCCTCTGCTCCTCGTCTGACCACCCCGGTCACTCTCTGTTATGATTCCGGTACTAAAATTCAAGTTCCGGCTCTTCTGAGAATTTCATCCACCCATCGTTGCTGGAGAAGTTCTGTCTGCCTGTCTCCAGTCTGGAAAAACCACTACGTTTCTCATCTATCAACGGGGAGACCCTGAAGGAGCCAGTCCAGTTCCACACGAAGCCTCTATCTCTGCAAATTGGAAGCTCCCACCAAGAGGACATCTCGTCCTGCGTTTTGCCTAATGCTTCTGCCTCAGTCCTTCTTGGCCTTCCATGGTTCCAGCGTCACAGTCCGTCCTTAGATTGGAAAACGGGTGAAGTTCTCCAGTGGGGCGAGCCATGTCATTCACGCTGCCTCAAGCCTGCCCATCCTGTGCAGTCCACCCACCCGTTTCTCTGCCCGTTACTGCTGTTTTGCCTGAAGAGGAACCTCAAGCGCAAGAAGAGCTCCTGGTCTGTGAAGACACCTCTGATTCCCGCCCACCACTCCCCTGCCTACTGTTTCTGCTTCTGCTCCCCAGGTTCAAGAAGTTATCCGGGACTCTCTGGACGCCTCCTCTGGAGAGTTCCTGGGATACTGAGGAGGAGGTGGTTACCCCTGGCTGTTATGTGGGTACCCGGCTAGCCCGGAGGGGAGGGCATAAGGGGGGGTACTGTCACGGATCACGCTGCGGTCCATGACTTGGAAGGCGGACGTGACCGTGCCCCTGTTTCTAGGTCTGCTGTGGCTCCCTGTGCGGGGCTCACAGCGTCTGTGTCATTGCACTCTGTACCTGCTCCTGTGTCCCCTGCTGCTTAGCGCTACTCACCTGGCTGCGCTTCCGCGTGTGTCCATTGTATGTGGCTTCCCCAGCGTGTGCGCGCACTCCCTAGGGCGTGCGCGTAACAGCCTTCTGATATTTAAAGAGACAGCCTTCCTGTGTCCAGCCCAGTTACCTGTGACCTCTGCCTTCTTAAGGAACTTCCTCCCTGTACTCTGGGTCAGTTCGTTGGTGTTTCTCCTGTGAGCTAGACCTCTGTCTGCTGTAGGTTCTGCTGAACTTCTGCATTAACCCTGCGCTGTCCAGCGCACCTGTTTATCTGCTGGTTCCTGACATTTTACCTGCTGAACTCCTGTTGCTTCACCAGCCAGCTAAAACCTGCTGATACCTGGCATCCTGCTAACTCTGTTATCTCCCTGGGACTGTGCATACATTTACAGCTACACCATCAGTTTAACCGTCACCAGTGTCTGCTATTCAGTGTCCTGCACTTCAGCTACCCACTGTGTCTGTTACCATCTGCGCCCACGGTGGGCCCAGAGGATCCGCCCAACCCGCACGGTTCCAGCCACCTGGATTGGAATCGTTACACATACCATTACTAGTATAGGTAATGCGCCTCAATAGGCGCATTGCATTATGGAGGCACACAGCGTATCATTTTTAAGCGCTTTACAATGTGCCGTGCCCGGCGTATAAAGCGCCTAGTTTTGGTATATAACAGTTCATTTACATTGAGAATATGCCGTCAAAAGTGGTTTTGACGCAAAATAGACCAAAAAACTGGCATTGGCGTGTTGGGAAATGTAGCCCTTACAGTATATTAAACTTTCACAGAAGATTTGATATGATCAGGCATAGATTTGTACCATTTTCACTTATTAAAAGTGGCCTAATCTACTTTTCCTCAGATACTTCCCCATTTTTCTTATCACTTTTCAGATTTGGTGAGTGATGAGAAAAGTCTCAGAATTAACTGTAAATTTGTTTCCCTTAACATTTGCAATTTTGGTCCAGTTTACACCAGTTGGTAGTTTAGACTGCTGAATAAATGTGGGTAATTGATTACTCACCTGTAATATTTTCTCAACAACAGCAAAATGTTTTACCAAGCTTTCTTGGTGTTGGTTCACTTACAAAAAAAGTTCTCGCAGTCTTGTTAGTTATCTTTGCTATATTCTCCATGCTAGACCAATTGTTCTGCGAGAGTCTCAGTAGTCTGCTTGGTAGAGAGAGGAGATACTTATTTGTATATCCGGGTTTCCCATTCATGGTGCCGTCGTGAGACAGATGAAATCAAATTATTAGTATTACTGAATTTGTTTCATTTTCATTCTTCGGAAAGCCTTCAAAAATGAGAACTGAATTCTAATTCTTTGCTATAGACAACTATTCTCAATATTACTTACAATTTTTGATTAATCTCTCTAGTGAAAACAAAGTAGCAAGAAAAGCTAAAGGGAGCTTTTAAAATTACCTGGATTCCTGCATTAGTTATTAATAAAATGGGGTTTAAGTCACAATTATACGCAAATACAATCTAACTAAACTAACACAAACAAGTAGTGAGGGAGGGATTGTGGAGAGCGATGAGGAGAAAGCAGACCTATTACACAGTTTTTCCTCCACCGCATTTACTGAGGAAAATGACCTTCCGGTTGATGAGCAGAGGGATGAGGTAAACTCCACCTTAAATGTCTCTTGTCTAACCCAGTAAGGCCTCGTTCACACGGCTTATTTTGCCGCGGATTGGCGCCATACTCCGCGCCGGATTTGCGCTTCAGTACGGCACCAATCCGTCTGAGTCATTACGGTAATCCACTGCTCTCATAGAGAACAGTGGAATCCGCCGCGGGGGGAGAAAGTGACATGCACATTATTTATGGCGCGTATGCGCCGTAAACAATGCATTGTCTATGGGGCCGGGAGTGGCGCCCCCGCCGTGCTCCGGCCCCACCCCCATCCCGCCCCTTATTCACGGCGGATTTGTGAGCTCAATACGGCTCACAAATCCGTCGGGAATAAGCCGTGTGAACACGGCCTAAGAAGTGCAGTTCCGTCTTAGGGCATGTTCCTACGGCAGTGGACAAATACCGGTATTTGTCCGGTTTTGTGGCCGTCCCCACAGCCGCGGGGGTGGCTTTTCTCCGCTCTGAGCCCTCCCATTGAGTTGTTCATATTCCGTCCGGAAACCGGACCGAAGAATGAACATGTGGGGACTGCTGCACGGGTTTTCCATAGAGCACAATTGTGCTCATTTTCGGCCGGTTTTTCAGGTGGTCTGAAAAACCGCAAACCGGCTGATAAACCGCCCGAAAACCTGTGCCGTGGGGACATGCCCGTAAGGAGATTAAAATAGACAAATCACCAAGTCCTGATGGTATTCACCCCTGTGTCATAAGGGAATTAAGTAATGTCATACATTGGCCCATATTCATAATATTTATGGACTGTATAATAACGGGGTATTTCCCAAAGGATTGGCACATAGCATGTGGTACCAATTTTCAAAAAGAGGTCAAAAAGGGATTCTGGAAACTATAGGCCTGTAAGTTTAACCTCTGTTGTAGGTAAAATGTTTGAAGGTTTTCTAAGAGATGCTATCCTGGAGTATTTCACTGAAAATAAATGGATAACGTTGTTCCAGTATGGGTCTATGGGTCAGTATGGGTCTTGTCAAACTAATCTCATCAGCTTCTATGAGGAAGTTCGTTCTAGACTGGATTGGGGGGAACCATTGGATGTTATATATCTAGATTTTTCTAAAGTATTTCATACTGTGCCACATAAAAGGTTGGTAAGTAAAATGAGAATGCTTGGACTGGGGGAAAATGCTTGCATAAATAACTGGCTCACTGATAGAAAACAAAGGGTGATGATTAATGGTACATACTCCGACTGGATCCCTGTTACTAATGGAATACCACAGGGGTCAGTATTGGGCCCTATCATAAATGATCTTACACATGGATTGCACAGTAGAATATCAATCTTTGCAGATAATACTAAGCTCTGTAAAGTAATCAACACAATAGAGGATAATGTTCTATTACAAAGGGATCTGGATAAGTTGGAGGTCTGGGCAGAGAAATGGCAGATGAGGTTTAATACAGATAAATGCAAGGTTATGCACATGGGGAGTAAAAATCCATTTCATGATTAGATGTTAAATGGAAAAACGCTAGGTAAAAGTGACATGGAGAAGGAATCCTGGTGGACGGTAAACTTAATTGTAGCAGCCAGGCATTAGCTGCCAAGGCAAGTCGGATTATGGGGTGTATTAAAAGGGGCATAGATGCACATGATGGGAACATTATTCTCCCATTATACAAGTCACTGGTTAGACCATACATGGAATATTGTGTACAGTTTTGGGCACCAGTGCACAGGAAAGACATTGTAGAGCTTGAACAGGTACAAAGGCAACAAAAATAATAAAAGGAATGGGTGGACTGCAATACCCAGAAAGATTAGCAAGATTAGGGTTATTTAGTTTAGAGGAAATATGGCTTTGGGGAACATAATAAATATGTTATATTAAAGGTCAATAAAGAGATCTCTCCCAAGATCTATTTATACCCAGGACTGTATCTAGAACAAGGGGACATCCTCTACGTCTTGAGGAACGAAAGTTTCTACATAAACATAGAAAGGGATTCTTTACTGTAAGAGCAGTGAGACTGTGGGACTCTCTGCCAGAGGAACTTGTCATGGTGAATTCAATAACAGAGTTCAAAAAGGGTCTGGATGCATTTCTACAGTGTAATAATATAACAAGTTATAGTGACCAGGATTCTGGAGAAGGGTCATTGATTCAAGGATTTATTCTGATTGCCAGATTGGAGTCGGGAAGGAATTTTTCCATAAATTGAGGACAATTGGCTTTTACCTTATGGGGGGTTTTTGCCTTCCTCTGGATCAACACCTTAGCACAACAGGCTGAACTGGATGGACGTCTGTCTTTTTTCAACCTTACAAACTATGTAACTATGTAAGGTGTACTGTCTATTTCTTTTATTTAGCACAGTGCATGGAGAACAAGTAAGCAGCAAACATTTTCTGTAGTTGCAAATAAGATGTGAGGAGGAATTTTGGACTATTCCTTTCTTCAGATGCGTTTCAGCTCATAATTTTTTTAGCCAATTTTAACTCTCTGTAGTTGATTTGCTTGTGTGCTTTGGTTTCTTGCCGTGTTACATTGCCTGTTATCTATTTTAAGACCATGAACTTTGGCCCGAAGAGTCTCCTGTAAAAAAAAAAAAATGTATGCAAAGTTTTGATGCACCCTTTAATCCATTGTTCCTCCAATGATTGTAAGGTGTCCTTGTCCTGAGGAAGAAAAGCAGCCCCAAATTATGATACTGCCTCTGCCATGTTTCGTACTTGGATGAAATCAGTTCTATGCAGTAAGAATGCAGATGTGCTTGGCAGCAGGTGAGAACCACATGATCGTGGATGCTAAGTATAAATAATACATTAGTTAATAAAACATGGAATTAACACCAACTGACTATGTGCTACATATATACACGCACTTCATAGTTGGATGAGGTGTTGGTATGCAATTTTTTTTTTCTTTAAACATACCATTGTGCATTTGTGCTAAGAAGTTCCACTTTTGCTGCCCATTTTGTTTGCCTAAGACCACTGGGATGTTTTACCATGCTTCTTGGAAAATTTCCTTCTATGAACAGATGAGAAAAAAAGTGGAACTTTTAAGCGCAGATGCATAATTGTAACAATCCAACAGTTGTCAGTAAGGACAAACAGGTCGATCGCCAGGTATATGGCGGATACTCAGTGATCACCGCAGACAAGGTGGTATAGGCGGAGACCCATAGTGACAGCTGAAGAGCAGAACACCAAATACAGGTAGCGTAGACAGGTCATAGCAAGGTATAGCCATAGACGGATAGCAGGTCCCAGGCAGGTAACGAACTGGAGAACAGCAGAAACAATGAACTGGTACAACGGCAGGAACAGCAGTAATAGTACAGGTAACGCAGGGTTAATTTAGGGTAAAGGCAGGAATACAGAAGCAGCAGCAACTCAACAGCCAGGGGCAGTGTCGGTGGATCCTCCGGTAGGCCCCAGGTCTGACACAGTGGGGCCCGCCGCAACCCCTTAGTGCTGAGGGCCCGCCCCGGCCCCGTAATACTGAGTTACCTTGTAATGTAGTTAAAGCTTCGCGCCGCTGCCTCTCCTCGGCTGCACAGAGCCGTCACTCTGCTGTGCAGCAGAGAAGCTGCCGGAGGAGCGTCCTGGCGCTGATGGCATGATGACGTCACGCCGCTTGTGTCAGGCAGAAGAGGAAGATGCTCAGCCAGGAAGGGGGAGAGGTAAGTATTAAAGTTTTTTTCAAAGGGCGGTTTCCCTGCTGGGGGGGCCTAATCTATTTAATATCTGCCTTGGGACCTTATCAATCTATTCCCGCCTGAGGGGACTATTCTATTTATATCCCTGCCGGGGGGCTTTTTATCAATCCTGCCTGTCAAAGGGGTCCCTTTAATCTATATACCCTTATAGGGGCCCTAAATCTTTGGCCTCCCTTACGGAGGGGCCCTCACATGGGCCTGTGCTGGGGGGACCTTTCTATAGCCTGCCTGACTGGGGGGACCTATACTTTGCCTGTTTGCCGGGGGACATATTTTTTTTCCCCCTGCTTGACTAGAGGAATTTATCAATCCCCTGCCTGCCCAGGGGACATACATTATATACCGGTGCCCGAGGGACATCATCTATATATCGCTTGCCTTTGGGGGCATATTTCTAATACCTCCTTCCGAAGGGCCGTCTATATACCCCGCTTGATGAAGAGCTTTTTATTACCTGCCGAGGGACATATATTATATTCCTGACTGAGGGGACATATTATGTACCGCCTACTGAGGGACCTATATATACCCTTCTAACTGAGGGGACCTAAAATCCCGCCCAAATGAGGAGACCTATAAAGCTTCCTATCTGATGAGGGGAATTAAAGCTACCTAAATGGGGGGGCTATTTAAACCTATAATAAGTATTGCTGGAAAATTGGAAAAAAATAATTTTTTATGTCCAAAAACGAGGGAAAGTGTTTGGGCCCGGGTTAAGTCAGCAAAAGGTGGGGAGAGGAGAAGAAAATGGCGTAAAGGGCTCATCGGGGAAACGTCATCTGTGAGTACTAAATGTGCTGAAAATTCTCATATATATGTGCAAAGGTAATGGTTTTTTGGGGAATGGTGTGGCGGGGATTAATTATTTTGTTGGGTGTATTTTGGGGCCTTTGTGGGGGGGTTTGTGGATTTTATTACTTGGGGTGGATTTGGGGGGTTTGGGGTTTTTTAACCTAATGGGGGGTGGTTGGGGATTTTCTTTCCCAGGGGGGTTGTTGTGGTTGGGGGGGGGTTTTTTGTCACTTTTGGTGGGGACTTGGCGTGGTGTGGGGTTTATTCAGGGCCCCCAAGTGGTGGTGAATTTGGAAATTGTGGGGGAATTTTTTGCCTTTGTGCGTGAAATGTAGTTGTTGGGGCGTTTTGGTCTTTAAAAAATTTTTTTTATTTTAGCTTTTGGGGTTCTGGTCCTAGTGCGGTGTTATTTTTTTAAATGTCGCCTTTTTTGTGGGTTTTTCATGTAATTTGGGGTTTTGCTTTTTTTTTTTTTTTTTTTGTTTTTGGGAGTCCGCAGCCCTCCATCTTGATTACAGATTATTGTGATGATGTCATCACATCGGTCTGTATAAGTTGAAGCGAGACCGGCTGCGAGGCAAAGTGGGCCCCTAAAATCAACTCCTCTAGTAGGCGCTAGGCACCCCAGTCTGACACTGGCCAAAGGTCAAGCTTTACCTAGAATCAACTACAAACTGATCAGGACAAAAGTAGGAAGTTCATTTTACAACAGGAGGTCACAGGTCAATTAGCAGGTAATTGGGACATTGTCCTTTGAAATATCAGGAGGCTGCTGTGCGCGCCCTAGGGGGAGCTCGTGTGCGCACAGGACACCAGGGAGCAGGAGCAAGAATGGGTGAGTATATACAAATCACAGAAAATCACATCAGATAGCACAGAGGGCTACAAATACAATCATAAATCACAGATTACCCTTTACATCTGTTTAGCTCCTTGCTGTTAGAGTAGGTATATGGTGGCCATTTCAGTATTTAGTGATTAAGTATTGTAATAGGGTGAGCCGCCGGGAGGTGGGGGCGGCCCTTTTTGGGGCGGTGTCTCTACCTGTATTGACAGGATGGTAATAGGTGACATCGTAGGCACATACACTCACCGGCCACTTTATTAGGTACACCATGCTAGTAACGGGTTGGGCCCCCTTTTGCCTTCAGAACTGCCTCAATTCTTCGTGGCATAGATTCCACAAGGTGTTGCAACGATGCTCAATTGGTACCAAGGGGCCCAAAGAGTGCCAAGAAAATATTCCCCACACCATGACACCACCACAACCAGCCTGAACCGTTGATACAAGGCAGGATGGATCCATGCTTTCATGTTGTTGACGCCAAATTCTGACCCTACCATCCGAATGTCGCAGCAGAAATCGAGACTCATCAGACCAGGCAACGTTTTCCCAATCTTCTACTGTCCAATTTGGATGAGCTTGGGCAAATTGGAGCCTCAGTTTCCTGTTCTTAGCTGAAAGGAGTGGCACCCGGTGTGGTCTTCTGCTGCTGTATCCCATCTGCCTCAAAGTTCGCGTACTGTGCGTTCAGAGATGCTCTTCTGCCTACCTTGGTTGTAACGGGTGGCTATTTGAGTCACTGTTGCCTTTCTATCAGCTCGAACCAGTATGCCCATTCTCCTTTGACCTCTGGCATCAACAAGGCATATCCGCCCACAGGACTGCCACTCACTGGATGTTTTTTCTTTTTCGGACCATTCTCTGTAAACCCTAGAGATGTTGTGACGTGAAAATCCCAGGAGATCAGCAGTTTCTGAAATACTCAGACCAGCCCTTCTGGCACCAACAACCATGCCACGTTCAAAGGCATCAAATCACCTTTTCTTCCCCATACTGATGCTCGGTTTGAACTGCAGGAGATTGTCTTGACCATGTCTACATGCCTAAATGCACTGAGTTGCCGCCATGTGATTGGCTGATTAGAAATTAAGTGTTAACGAGCAGTTGGACAGGTGTACCTAATAAAGTGGCCGGTGAGTGTATATTTCTCATATTGAGTTTCAGTGGTTTGATATAGTGCTTATTACTGTTATGGCCATAGAGACAATATTGGTTTCTCTTCTATGAGTGATATTTGTAGCATATTCTGGCTTGTATTAGGTATTATAAGGATTTTGTAACTAATATGCAGTTTTAATACATATCTAGTAAAAGTTATATTTTAAGTGGGTTTAGTCGAGTTTTTCTGTGATTTGTGAGTGTATACTAGCAGAAGCAGAGGGGGCTGCCGCAGAGCCAGAGGCCTGACCTGCGACAATAACATTATGTTTGGAGGAAAAAGAACATTGCACACCGAAACTGCATCTCAACTATGAACTATACACTTTTTGCAGTCTGGACAATCCTTTCATTCCCACAACACAAGGGGTGCTTAATTGACCATAACGTACATATGTATAGAATTTAATCTATTCATACATCATTTAAGCCTCAGCAGAAGCCATTTCCCCATCACAAGTTTACTGTGCCCATTGATAAACTATAACCCTGGTTGTTCTAGATGTTCATTTATGTATTTCGGCCATTGTGTGTATGCATCAATAAAACAAAATGAAGTTTCAAGAGGGTTCATTTTAAAAGTTTTAATAGTTTGTTCATCCAATTAACAGTGGCATCTGCTTATAATGTTGATGAGGGTACAGTACTATGCATTGTCATATACACAGAATTGAAAAAAATATATTTGTAAAAAGGTTTATTCAAAAATACTTTATAAAATGTCCAATGGCACACATATTATGACTTTATTAAAACTGGCTTCAGTCGTCAACCTATGTATGGTTAGATATTATTCACTTGACAGCTATAACATTAAGATTCAAGTTATTGATACAAAAGGGAAAACTGTAGTAAAACTAGGTCATATGGGCAATTATTTCACAAAAATATCTGCAGGTCTTTAGACGTTCCAATTCTAAACTAAAACCCAACGAGCATCTCTGTCATCCCTGACGGAAACCATATATGGTTTACTCAAAGTATGATCAGGTGTGTAAAACCAACCTGGTAACAGATAAAGCCGGGTTACTGGAAACATAGCACATTAGCCATGCAGTCCCATGGTGGGCACTAATGGTCAAAAACTAGGTTGAGTTCCATCTTAGCTACTTTAACACTCCCAAATGTCCTTACAATAAAAAAGGCCATCTTGGGATATCCAGCTTTCCCATTTATTCCCTGTTGCTGTTTATACCACCAAACTGGGAATTGACCGCACACAGCTTGCTGAATGCCTACATCCGGTCTTAGACTATGAGAAAGCAACTGTAGATTAATTTACCCCTAGTGAGCAAGATCATAACATTTGTGAGGTAAAAATAATAATAATTTTCTTTGTGTGCAATGGCACATCCATTGGCTTAGACATTAATTTCCTCTGCGTTAAAAACTAGCCTCTGGGTATAATCAAAATATATTTGGAATGTGTAGGGAAATCTTCTACAAAATCTAACCAAAAAAATAACAACCATATATTTTATATGTCATATACAAGTACAATGACTATTCAGGATGCAAAAATACCATTTTTTGGTGTCTCTTCTATATTTTCTTTGAAATGTTAATTTATTTAGTATTCTTTTTGGATAACATTTTACATATTTTCTAGCAGTTTACTCTGGAATAATTGATTTAGATAAAACGTATCTAAAAATAGCCAATGTAAGTGATGATTGCTTTGGAATTGAATTTTCATGAATATGCTCTTCAATGGTGTGAAAGATGGGCACTTTTTGGCTTTTCCTGTATCCCCCAGTCTCCATTTTCAGGATCAGTGGAGGTCCAGGCGGTGTTTGGGAAAACTCCTTTGGGCTGAAATCACACATGCACCTGATACAACATTTTTAAACAAAAGCCAGGATGATCCAAAAAGACATAAATATATAAAAGTATAAACTGATACTACCGCAAAAACTGTTAGCGGAATTCCAACCATAATCGGACCTATAAAGTGTTACATCCGAGTCACAATTCTCTTATTTTTCCTTTGGTTCTTCATCATCCTCTATCTCATGCATGGCTTAATGTTGCTTCCTTGGATGGACTATAGCTAATGCACACACACAGGGCATAGCTGGCCAAACGCTTTGCCAATAAATGTCATTCTTCACAGCCGGAGAATAGAGATAGGAAAGGTAACAGAAGATTTGTTGTTGGATAGTCGCTTAACACATATCCTAAATCCATATGAAAAATAGAAGAACACCATGGAGCTCTGATTATTAAAAAATCATTGTAAGAAATCTACATGAGAATTTTTATTTCTAGGATCTATCTTCCTGTACATTGTAACTTAGTGAACCCTAGACTGGCAGAATCCCTTTAAAGGAAATCTATTACCAATATATTTTTTTTACTAATTAAAATGAGATACTGATACATGTTCTTTTCTTCTTAGCTGTTTTTTTTTCTGATTGCAAGCTTGTTTATTTCTGTTGTCTGCATATGATTATGGGGGCAGCCATGTTGTCTGAGCTGCTTTTAATAGCATTTAGAGAGATGCTTTATGACAGCTCCATGGGTATAGGAGCCTGTGAACAGAAGCAGACCCAATGACTTCTATAGGAGAGTTATCTAGACCAGCATTGTGATGTGGGAAGAAGTCATTGTGAAAGCAGGAGAGAGTGGGAGCTATGGATATCTATCATGACTGGTGGATCCTGTGTTATCTATACACATTGGAATTGCCTTTTAGTGTAATCCTATTGTGTGGATAATGAGGAGACTGCTGCAAAGTTTTCTCTACAGAACAGGAAGTGTCAGACTATTATTAGGCCTAGTGGGCAAAGTGAAAACGTCAGGATTTAAAAAAAAAAAAAAAAAATATTGATAGTGATACAAAAAAACTAAAATTCTTAAAATGTTTTTAACATAAAAACATGAGTTAATGGATCTCTTTTTGATGATATATTTCCTTTAATAAGTAATTTCAGTATGTCAACATGGAGATACCTAATATAAACAGAAATCATTTCTTGGTGGGCAGGAGGTTAGTAGTACAGGCTTCTGTCACTAAGTGAATGTCTGTGGAAACCCTTCTAGGCAGTATACCAGCCAACATTGTTATGGGAGACTGCGTT
Source organism: Phyllomedusa bahiana (assembly GCA_025379985.1). NCBI lineage: Eukaryota > Metazoa > Chordata > Amphibia > Anura > Hylidae > Phyllomedusa > Phyllomedusa bahiana. Next base: position 83,926 of record JAODAL010010089.1, on the reverse strand, counting down.
TTGCTCCAGTAATTTTTGTTTCAACAAGTTGTTCAATCCTTCCTCTGTTTTTCGATGGCTGATATACTGTATATGAACCGCATGCAGCCTTAAAATTTGGGGGGTTTTTTTGGGGGAAAAAAAGCAGTGAAAACAGTTTTTTGGCTACAGCCAGCCTACAAGGAACCTGCCAAATACAAGTTCTTCTGTTTCAAATGGGGCAAAATGTAAATTAATGATCAAATTTGTTCCGGATGTCTTTCGGCTGCCTGAACTGACGAAAATGTGATGAAAATTCATCAAGCCATTCTGGAAGATAGTCATCGGAGGATCAATGAACTGGTATAGTTAACTGGGATTTCATGGAGGTCCTGTTAGCAAATATCCAGTCATCTGTCTTCCATAGCACCAAGATTCATTTCCGGTTATAGTCGGCTTCCAATTGTTCCTTCACAGTACAGCACACAGTTAAGTGATTGTCCTTTTGGTCACGAGTGAAAAAAATGAGGCACAAATTTTGCTGGAACACCCTACATCCCCAATTCCTCCATTTTAAAATTCTCCGACAACAACTCCCTGAAATCCCAGTCAACTCCAGGAGTTCATGCATCGGTCATCACAAAAGACTGGCAGAGGCCTGTACTATTAACGCCCTGCACATCCAAAAACAATGCCGGTTTCTTTTAGGTTCTCCCTCATATAGCATGTAACAGGGTCTCTCCCTCAACCTGACTGACTGTACTCGATAGTAGAGAGGATTCTTTTACTAGTACAAACCCTGGAAAATTGTTTCTATAAGAAATGTTTTCCTGTCATCACCATAATTAGTTGTCATAGTGATTACTTAATTTGGACCTCAACCAGTAGGTCCAATTGAGGTCACCAGGACCAGAGCTGGTTAGATCAGGACTTCGGTGTTAGTGATTGTTCACATGGTGAATTTTCATGCAAATTTTGGTATGGAATCTATGTGTATTTCACACAAAAATCTGAATCCGACCTGAACTCTGGGTCCCATTATATCAAATGGAAATCTGCACCTTTGTTCAGTTCATATGATTTTTTTTGCTTGCCGATTTTAAATCCACATTTCAGAGTAGACATGGTAACATGCCATTTATTGATGCTGTTTCCATGGAAATTGTGTCTGATAGACAGGATGTGAATTAAATGGGGATACTCTTTGTTCAAAACTGTGGCACAATGTGGGGTATACAAAGTGAAAATCTGGTTCAGCGATCCACAAAAGGGTATGCAGACTGCAAAATCTGTTGTGTGAACAAGGCCTTAGGGTTGCTGTGGTTGACACTCTCATTAGAATAGGTTTAAATATATGAATTGTATACAAAGCTCAGCAAATGGGAACATATATTCAGTATAAGTGGTCCTGAAGTGGTTTATCCTTTCCTGCCTGCATCAGTCCTCACTATTTTATGTGCGGTGTTGGATGGCACCACTGGCTCCTCTACATAGTGTCATTAGCTGGTTCAAGCTGCCATCTAATCACCATGACAGTAAATGGAAATGTATTCTCCTTGCCTAAAATACTTCTGGTACGAGCACTCACATAAAACTAAAATGAGGCCTTTGCTGTTTTAGTGTTATAGTGGCATCACATGTAACACAATACATATATATTTGGCATAGCTATACATTGGCGAATTCAGCACTTTTGGGGTAAGTATTATTGATAGGACCAAATGCATATATTTGAGAAAATAAATTTAGAACTTGTGTTCTGGCAAAAAAAAAATTGTAATGCTAAAAAGCAAAATTAAAAATGACCTTGAAATGCAGCAGAGATATGAAATATTGTTCTGGTCATCAAAGCCCAACGCATACAGTTTAAAGGGGTTTTGCCACGAAGTAAAATTGACGTGGGAAGTTTGTAAATTAAATAGTAAACATTTTTACCTTTCATCATTACTAAAAATTCTGCACCGTTTTTGTATTGGCTGTTCCTTTAGTGATCCATTGTTTACAGCTCATCTCCAGGGGATACAACCAGGGCTGAGAGCTCCTCAGTCCTGGTCGCACATGCTCAGACATCACCTCTCCTCTCAGGCAGCTACAGAGTGTTCAAACCCCAGGTGCTGTCATCCTACTCCTGTCCTCTGTACTCCTTATTAATAAGTCAGACAGTACAAATAAATAAAAAGAAAGAGACCTCATTGAGGTCTGTGCATTGATAAAGAGAAATAAAATCCACAGGTTTGGTTCCTGCAGGGATTTGAACCGAGGACCCTTGTGCCTGGAGGCAAAAGTTTCTCCTCAGCTACAATGTAGCTACTTACAGTTCTACACAAACAGAGCTTTCTTTGACTAAAAGAGAGGAAAGTCATGGTGATATCCTGCTGGCTATATTTACTATTTTGCCATAGGCAAACTTAAACTCTATCAGTTCTCAATCTATAAAGCACTAAAACTTAATCTTTATTATGTATAACACTTAACCTCGATACACACTATTTAAAAGCCTGATTTCTAACCTCTCAATTTATCCCTTTCTAATTGTGAAGGAATAACTCCTTTTCTATTATCAAGTCTGGTGGAATACCAGCTATTAACAGGGGAACCTTATATATACAGTGATTTACTAACTCCAATAAGGGATCCAAAACATCCTACTTGGGCAGTCCTCCCTAATTTGATGGACATTAAACATATAAGGTTTCCTTGTGAGACCCTCTGCAGTGGGTAACACTGTAGAAAGAGGTGAGAAATCACAAATTAAAATGTCATGCCTAACCTCCCCAACATGTTTCACCAACTAAATGGCTTCATCGGGGGATAGAGGTCCGGTCCCATGTGGTCTAGCTCATTTCTTTTTATACACACCCTATTCAGGTGCTCACCAATTGGTCACCAGAGATTCAACAATGCCCATTCCCCCTTTTACTCTCCTGCATGCATACTGATACTCTGTGCTGTGTATCGATGTTAAGTGTTATACGTAATAAAAGTTAAGTTTTAGTGCTTTATAGATTGAGAACTGATAGAGTCGCTCTTTGTTCTCTTGCTAGATTCCCATTTTTGGAGACTATTTGTCATCCTGCTGGGTCACATGATATGCAATTCAAACAAATCACACATGTCGGCTTCTGAGCACACAGAGCTGAAGGGCTGGATGCAGGATCTTGGCAAAACCCCTTTAAGTACTATATTCATTTTACATATCCCCTTGACTGCAGTTCTAGGTCACACGCTTTAAGTTACAGTCCTATAACCTCCTCTGTGGTGTTATGTTACAGTATATCTTCCTAAGTAAGGGACAGTGCAGTGGCCTCACTCAGGCTCTGTGTTCCTTTGATGTTCCACAAAAGTCTAGGTTTACTTTAAGGCAAATTAACCATCCATGTAACAATGCCTTAGTTGTGCATAAACAGAGCCAATAGTAACCCTGGTCTATCCTGTTCTGTCCCAAAGGATAGATTATAACTCCTTCTGGAGATCCCAATGTTTTTTTGTAATGTAAACTAACTAAAAAATTTTTTGCAACCAATTGTTTTTTCACAATAAAAATATTTCTTATTATATCAAAAGAAGCTTTGTAATATATAAAAAGGACAGATACTTCCAATCTTTTCATTAATATTGTCAAACTTTAGTCAGTTTTAAATGGAATCCACGATCTATCTTTACCTCTTGTGTCATGAGTAGTCAAATACACCATGAGATCCCTATGGAGGAGCTATACATGGACTCTTTGTGTTCTACGGCAGTGTTCACATAGGGTTTTTGATGCTTGTTTTGCTGCAGTATTTGTAAACCTAAACCAGGAGTGGAGCCTGCACAGAGTAAAGGTACAAGGCATTCCATGGTATCTTTTCTGTGTTTTGGGCCCATTCTTGGTTTTGGCTTACAGATACTGCTGCAAAATAAGCCTTCAAAAACATCATGTGACCCAGCCTATGGGTCAAAGCACACAAAATTTTGATACTGATTTTAAACATAGATTTGCACACAAAGTCAGCAATGGATTACAGTACCGGCTATGTAGATGGGATTTTACCAGTCTCGTGCCACGTGGCAGACATTTTTCAGGCAGAAATTAACCTGCGGTGCAGATATCGAAATCTACAACGTGTCAATTTCTGTTGCAGATCTTCACCTGTAGATTTGCTGTGTTAATTTTCCGCAGAAAATCCTCAGGTAAAAATCGGAAACAGATTGTACAGATTTTGATGCAGATTTTATGCTATTTAATTTGATGGGGAAAATCTGCAGGCAATCCACTAAAATTTTTTTACATGCTGTGGATTTAAAAATCTGCACTGCAGGTCAATTTCCGTGTGTGAAATTTCTGACTCGTGGCCATGAGATTAGTAAAATTTCATCCACATGGTTGCAATCAGTTATGGAATTTGTGTGTGCAAATCCACAAGGAAAAATCCACTACAGATCCATTTTATATGCAATCACCTTAATAGCTCAGGTTTGTGCACCCCCTCAAGTCACTTTAAGGCCTGTTGCCCGCCGGCCCCATAGACTTTCATTATCCACGGCGCGTATCCCGGCGGGATAATGAACATATCACTTTCTCCCCGCCCGCCGGATTCGCCGAGCGTGGAGGAGAGACGGAATCCATAGTTCTCTATGAGAACTGTGGATTACCGTAATGGCTGGGACGGATTCCAGCCATATTGCCGTGCAGTACGGCGCGCAATACTGCTGCAATCCGTCCCTGTAATAAGCTATGTGAACGGCCCTTAAAGATCCACTAACAATTCTTAGCTGTGCAATTCCCCAGTCCGTTATACGCAATCTCAAAGAAATTAGCTAGTGGCTTTAAGCTACAATGTCCTTCTTACTTACTAGGCCCCTGTGTTATTGTATAGGTTGCACATACGGTATTTCGCCCCTGTGTCTATGATGGCCATAGAAACAACAAGTGTACTGAATTAAAAAATAAATGGTGGTATAGGGCTTTGTAACAGAATGCCCATAAACTGGATATACACATAAGATATTGAGAAACATCATACAACATAGGCTATAGTGTAAATGTGCAGGTTGTTTTTGGTCCAATAAGTTGTGCAGTGATTTCTGATTTTTTAAGGATAAACCTACTGCTATATTTTTTCATTCAACTTTACTGATCCAAGCCACCCAGAATAAAAAAAACAAAAATTACAAATGGGGCTCAAAAAATGATTATCTAGTATTTCCATTGTAGCGTACAAATAAACCAGTGGATAAAAGTATAAAAAAGTATAAATAAAAATTAATTTATCCCCTAAGGTTAAGTTTTTACAAAAAAATGGTTTTTCACAGTCAGTACATTTTTTGGCAATCCTTTTGCCACCCTGTAACATCCCCCCGAGAAACGTCTTCATTTTTCAAAAAAGCTTATAAAAGTAAAACCTGCATTTTCTAATAATTCAAATGCAAATAGTTTTAATTTGCATGACTCACATAAACACATTTTGTATAAAAACTCCTTTATTATTTATATATTCAGTACTTAGGAGTCAGTCACAGTCTCTGGTAATGTCACTAAATGCTTTGCATGTTAATTGAGCTTCAAATGCCAATCAGAGCTTGGAGAAGCTGAGGTCTATGTACACATCATATTTACCCATAAGGCATTATCAGACCAATTGCAGAAGCATGTATTTAATAAGAATGAGTATCTGACATCACAGATTCTTATTTTGCAAGAGATATCGCTACTCACATAAGTAACCGTCTATCAATGCTCTAGTTTGAAATCCAGTCAATACCATCAATGTATGAAACTATAGATGTAGCAAAGTTTACATGGCAGTGATATTTTAGGGTATGTTCACACGGTGTCTTGTGGCGCATACCTGTGTTTGCCGCAAGACGCCATGTGTTTAGAAGAACGTGCTGATCAACGAGTTCTTCTAAAGCGCAGGGGGAGCCGGCCCCATTCACTTTCATTATCCCTGCCGCGTATACGCTGGAAAGAAGTGACATGTCACTTCTTTCTGTAGGCGTTCAATACGCAGCAGGGAAGACAGCAGGTAATCATAGCGCTCTATGAGGGTTATGATTACCGTAATTACAGGGTGTATTTCGGGGTGTAATTGCGCTGCAATGCACCCCGAAATACACCCTGTAATAAGCCGTATGAACATACTCTTACTGCACCGTTACCTGATCTAACACCACAACAAAAGCCATTGCAGAGCACGAAAGGTATGTTCAAACGACAGAATTGGATACTAAAAATTTCAGAGCTAAATCCACGTTGAATCCTTGTCGGAAAAACCGCACCTGTAAGATGAGGAATTGTCGCTGATTTTCAGAGGCAGATTTTCAGGTTCCTATTTATTATCATGTCAGGTGAATCCGCCTCAAGAATTGACATTTCAATTCTTTTTTCGGTGCTGCAAATAATTCAGCGCTGAGGAAAATCAACGTAGTATGAACAATGAAACAATCTAAGGCGCATTGCAGTCAGATTGCAGCTACATCTGCCAGAGAATCAGCGTCCAAATCCATTGTGAGAACGTACCCTAAAAAGTTGAGACAACTTGACAATTACCACTCTAACACTGTGACACAGAAAATCAAAGGCGTATTCCTGTCACAGGCATTGATGGCATATCAATAGGTCATAAATGTCTGATAGGTGCAGCTCCCACTTCTGAGACCCACAACAATTTTAAGACTGGACCCCCAAACTTGTCTGTGCAGAATGGAAGGATGGTACAGCACTCTCTGTTTATTTCAATGGGAATTCCAGGTTCTGAGCACACTTGCTTAGTTATTCTCAGGAACTCAAATAGAGTAGAACAAAAAATGGCATGCATGTGCAGCCACCTCTGGTTCTCTGCAGCTGGCTCATTCCCAACACCCTACCCTGAAAGTTTTGTGAATAACTTTGCTGAATTACTTCACAAAGCTTTTTGGCTCCACAGAAGTGAACCATCCCGGGGTAAAAACCGCTGCAACATTTTAGTCCATATTCTGTACTTATTGTTTAGGTTCTCCCAATGGTTTTAAACGTCCAGTAAGAGAGAAGGGATTTGTCTTGTTTCCCCAGAGTCAGCACCATACCCATCCATGGGCTGTGTATGATGCAGCAGCTCATTCCCATTCAAGTGAAAGACGCTGAACTTTAATACCGGACACCCCATGGACAGGTATTGTGCTGCTGTCACTTTAATTTTGCTGTAGTGATGAGGATAATAACATGTCTCTCCACTGTTTGTCCTTGCCCTTACTGAATCCCACAAAATCAACATCATCTTCTGCTGCAGACATTATTATCATGATATGATTAGCTATAGGTTGTTCTATCACAGTACAATTCATGATTCACGATTTTAAACACATACAGCAACGACTTTACTTACATAATCAAACAAATAGACAAGTTACTGCCTCCTACAAGGTAAGCACACTCTGCTGCTGCTGTCATCATGGCCATCAAATTATTGAAAGTTTTATACTTTTCCCAGCCAACTTTAAAGCAATTTACACAGAGAGAAGATTTGTGCCTGAAGACCGTAATCAAAGCATAAAACCTGCTCATAGCAATCCATGACATTAAGATTACTGCACCAACTAACTAAAGCTATAAACATGATATCACTGTGCTCTGAAATTTTTGGCCTATTTTCACCTCTTGACTGTGCACATTTGAGTCAGCTAACTAAGTATGTTATTACTATAAAGAGGCTGCCAGAGACATCTGGTGATACTTGTCTTGGAGCATCAAAGCCTGTCACCACTGACAATAGATCCGCCAATAAAAATGCTCAGGTCTATGGCTACCTTTTCAGTCCTTTTAGAATTTTTATAAAATGTTTTCCCTATAAAATCTGATAAAAAAAGGAATATCAAACTCACAAAAGTTCTTTATCTGCTATGTCGACTGCTGAAGGTTCGATAACCTGTCCACAAATAGAAATCGTTTGTGAATACTGCTGTTGTTGCAGGAATTGGATTAGTAAATTTAACAATTTGTATCAGAAAAGGAATTATGAAAGTATATACACCAAAAAGTATAAAACAATGTTTTATCACAACAACAATACTTGAAAAAGTTCTGTAACTATCTGTAAAGAACCATGAACTCCAGAATGACATATTTTAGGAAAAAATGTATGCAGGGTCATTTTGGACTACATTAAAGAGAACCTGTCAGGTGGCTTACGCTGCCCTATCTGAGAGCAGGGTGTAACAATGGGAGAGAAGCTGAGCTCTTTAATATAAAGGGTTATATGATAGAGGGAGAGACGTTGAGCTCTGTAATATAAAGGGTTATATGATAGAGGGAGAGAAGCTGAGCTCTGTGATATAAAGGGTTATATGATAGAGGGAGAGAAGAAGAGCTCTCTGATATATAGGGTTATATGATAGAGGGAGAGAAGCCGAGCTCTGTGATATATAAGGTTATATGATAGAGGGAAAAGCTGAGCTATGTGCAATGGTATATGAAGAAGAGAAGCTGAGTGCTGTGATATATAGGTTATATGATAGAGGGAGAGAAGCTGAGCTCTGTATATATAGGGTTATATGATAGGGAGAGAAGATGGCTGTGATATATAAGTAGATAGAAAGAGAGCTGAGCTCTGTGATAAGGGTTATATGATAGAGGGAGAGAACTAGCTCTGAATAATAGGTTATATATAGAGGGAGAGGAAGCTGAGCTCTGTGATATATAGGATTATATGATAGGGGAGAGGAGCTGAGCTTGTGATAAAGGGTAGAAGGGAGAGAAGCTGAGCTCTGTAATATAAAGGGTTATATGATAGAGGGAGAGGAGCTGAGCTCTGTAATATAAAGGGTTATATGATAGAGGGAGAGACGTTGAGCTCTAGGATATATAGGGTTATATGATATAGTGGAGAAACTGAGCTCTGGGATATATAGGGTTATATGATTTGGGGCCGGATTTCTGAGTAAAAAGCAGAGTCAGTTCTGACGGGACTTCTTAAGAGACAGTGGGAGTCCTGCTTAAGCCACCCACATACAGTGATTGACGGCTTTCCCTGTATCAGTGTGTGTAGAGAGATAACTGTCAATCACTGCATGTGGGCGGGATAAGCAGAACTTTTAGTTTTTACAGATTTTCTCCTCTTTTCACTCAGAAATTCAGCAACAAAACATATAAACCTACATATCTCAGAGCTCAGCTTCCCTCCCTGTATCAAATCCTGCTCTCAGATAGGGCAGCAAATGTCACCAAATAAGACTGAGGGTTCATCATTCAGCAAAACAAAACAGGTACAAGCCTTTTTTACCTAACCTGTAAACTCTGCCAAACCTCAAGGCCTTAGTTATCCCTCTGTCTATCCTCAGAGCAGTCTGACCCTGACTGTGTTATAAATTCATGACAAAGCCTGACTTCAAAATTCTACATTAAGTACATTTCCATTAATCCACACCAAACCCCATTATTTCTCCTGCCTTCAATGTTTTATAGATTTGAGAAAACTTCATAACCCATTAACATTTGACATTGTGCCCTGCAATAATCAATGGGGTGTGTCTAATGTAATTAATGATATATGACATTAATACGAATATGTTTATGATGCCTCTCCAAAGGTAAAAGAGCTCCAGTTATACTCAGAAATGCAGAGGGATGCAATGAAACTGTGTATATCACAAGTTCCTCTCTAATAGGTGTAACTTCACATGAAACTAAGTAAATTAGTGCCCATTTTACAAATTGTAAACAAAGTTTTCTGTAAAGTACGAATCTGTGGTTCAATTTATGTTACATTGATCATGTAGCGCAATGTTCTGTTTAAAAAAAATAAATGTTATAAAAGAAATCAATGACAAATTCAATAAAAGTGCCATACATTGTGTGTACATCGTCAATATATTGTAACCTATGTTAGTTGGTAAAATACAAAACGAAAAGCATAAATAAATAGGTAAAAGATAAAAATCAGTGCTGTCTGGTCTTCGTTTTATACAAAAACTTCAATTATATAATACAAAGAATCTACAGTGTTATAACGCTTAGTTCATGTATTAAGCTACATGGATGATCAACCCACTATCAAAAGAATCAGTCCCTTTTTTTAGTTACACTTTGATCGCAAGATGACAGAAGACTAGTCCTTCTATTCTGAGGATATACATAGATATCATTCAAAACTCTAATCTAGAGTGGAACACTGAGAAAAAAAATTAATAAATAGAAAAATAATAAATTAATTTGGAAGAACTAAAGGATAGTGTTAGTGGAAGCAGTTAATTTTTACTGGTTTAATGTATATCATTGCCAGTTGAAAAAAAAAAAAAAAGTCATCCAATGCAGAATTGCTTCTCATATAAGGGCTCATGCACACTGGAGTAATATGGCTCCATGTACAGAGATGTAATACAGCACCCATGGACGACTATGGGGCTCTTCTGTACCCCTGTTTGCCTTGGGAAACTGTATGATGGAACAATTATCCCTTAGAGGTATTGCTCCTAGGGGAGTAGATCTCCATGAGGACCATGTGGTAGCACATGGAGTGCTATGGTTCCATAATACACATGTATGAGGCCCGAGTCAAAAAAGGGACTGGTGCTTTAAGCTGGTTCTTTAGAAAACGAGAAGATGAATAAAAAGTGCTTCTCTGAAAACCCCTGATGCACCAAACATATAAATAAAATAACTATGTTTATAAAATGAATGCTTGGCCCAAGCCAAAGGCTGTCGATTATGCAATGTGTCAAGGAAATAAAAAACCTAAAAGAAATTAAATTAAAAAAACAACCTTTGCTTGTAGTACAAATGCCATAAAACCCTGTGCTGTAGCTGAGCTATCACATCTCAATACAATACTTGAGCACTGCTAAAATGTGAGCATACTGGTGTACATTGGAGATGCATGGCTCAGTAATTAACATACATGATTTACTATATAACCCCCTTGCTGAGAAGGCGATTACAAATGCTATTGTAGCAAACCTCCTTCAGCATTAGCTGAACAAAAGAAATAAACTTCACACCGCAAAAGGTGTATAGTTTTTTTTGTTACTATCTTCAATATCCACACTGGGATTTTTCCACCAAAATTGCTGCCGCAAGCTGCTGGGCGTCAGTGACGTGTGGATTTCTTTTCATTACTATTCGTACAAGTTCTGCTGGAAAGATGTTGCACAAGTTCACAAAAATCTTTTCTCTGGTATTTGAAAATCTTTGGGGTTCCTGAGGGATTCCACAATATGGTACCCTCCAAGAGGGATCTTGGCTTTCCGGTGGGCTTTGGAAAGCAAATTGTTCATAACATGGTTGGGACGGATTACCTGGCATTGGGTAGTTTGGATGGTAACTATATGCATCTCCATAACTCATTCGATCCCAGCTTCTGGGACTTTCTTGACTCAAGTAGGTTTTGTGTTGACGCTGTGGTGGGCTTTCATATAGTCTTGAATCAGAGATGCTTTCCATTCTTGTAGACACCAGAGATCTTCCCATAATTCCGTTCTTTGATACAGGGGATTTTTGGGTAATATGGTACTCATTTGGGCAACTTGACCGAGCTGCAACAGCAGGGTGCTGCAGAGGCAAAGACATATATGGTGGCAGCGTCTTAAGGTGATGCTTAACTTCTTGCTCCTGCCCATAGCTTTGAACTCTTGTCAAAGAGTCATGGTAGCCTTGCATGAATGTTTGAGAAATTGGACGATTATGTGGATGAATGTGCTGGCACTTCATATTCTCTTCCAGTTGTGGATCAGGCGAGCTAACATAGGAACGATCATTGTATCCAGCATAGGAATCACTACTCCCACAGCTCAGACTACCTTCACTACTACAATCAGATGCCACAGAACTGATCCTGTAATCCGTATCCAGAGAAAATCGGCGTTCTGGACTCCGATTTCCAGAGATGCTCAGATTTGAGTAAGCATTCATCATGGAATAATATCCAATATCTACTGGAGATTCACACTTGGGATACTGTTCACATGAGATTGTCCCATGATTTTTTGTGGACATAAGCATCGGAGAGTAGAGTCCAGGTGGTACTTGGTCCTGAGATGGTAAATGCACAGTAGTAAGTAAGTTCCTAGATGGAGTTGTACTTTGGGGTTTCATACTTGATATACTAACTAAGGATGGCACAGACCTGGTTTCCAACTTGTTTTTGGAGGGAAGTTTCTCCTCCATGTCATAAGCCTGAGTTCTAATACTGGGGTCTGATTGCCTCTTTGGGGTTGAGCGCTTAACATCGGAGTTGGCATCAATCTTGGTGTTTGATGGAACACTATTGCTCTTGACTAGTCCAACTTCATTGGCAGATTTGGTAATGTTGCTCCGAGACATAGCACGAAGTTCATCTGCTACTGACCGCTGAGGCTGGTTTCCTCTTTCTGGGTGGTAATACTTACACTTATGCCCATAGGTGCATTTCTTTCCTGAGACAAAAAAAGACAAAATAAGGATCTTGAAATTTATATTAATTTTGACACCAAATAGTTTACCTTTGATTATGAAGAATGAGAATCAAACTCGTTTCACAGAAGTCTATACAATCTTATCAAACCCTTTGTTGTTCTGATAACATTAGTGATCTTTATTTATATATCGCCAACATATTCTGCAGCACTTTACAATGTAGAGGGTATAAGAACAGAGACAAAACATACATTATATAGTAAAAGGTTACTAACAGATAAAACAAATGAGGGCATTGCTTGCAAGAGTTTACAATCTATGCTGATGTAGGGTTAAGACAAAAGGTGAGAAGTACAGTGAGTCCCCGACTTACGTCGCTCCGACTTACATCTGTCCCCTAGTTACGAACGGGGACCGTTACGACGCAAGCCAGGGACAGCTGACAGCGCACATGCGCTGCGGTGGCCTGGGCGCTGTCAGTGATCTATGCAGCTACATGCGACTCCTGGGAGCGGATAAAGCTGACTCTCCATTCCCCGTCCGCGTCCGGGCACTGCCATGTCCCGGGCACTGGCGGGGATCGCTTCGGCTATATGTGACTCCTCCCGGAGCGCATAGAGCCGAAGCCTCTATTGCAGAGCAGAGAGCGAGCGCTCCGTGCTCCGCAATAGAACTCCGGAAGGCCGCAAGCAGACATGCGACCTTCCGGAGTCTCCGGCACAGGCAGCGTGCGATATCATAACGCTGCCTGCGTGGCCTGATGACATCACCGGCCTGTGCAGGAAGACGGAGCCGGAGGTGAGCAGCGGGGGAGTGGGGGACTGTGGTGAGTATCTGTGTTTGTTTTTTTTAAATAAGCCCTATCTATACCTACCTATGGGGGACATAACTACCTATGGGGGACATAACTGCCTATGGGTGACATACCTGCCTAGGGGGGACATAATGCCTATGGGGGACATAACTACCTATGTGGGGAGATACCTGAATATGAGAGACATACATACCTAGGGGGGACATACCTGCCTATGGGGGGGACGACATACCTACCTATGGGGGACATAACTACCTATGTGGGGAGATACCTGAATATGAGAGACATACCTACCTATGGGGGACATAACTGCCTATACCTGCCTATGGGGGACATATACCTGCCTATACCTGCTATGGGGGACCTATACCTGCCTATACCTGCTATGGGGGACATATACCTGCCTATACCTGCTATGGGGGACATATACCTGCCTATACCTGCTATGGGGGACCTATACCTGCCTATACCTGCTATGGGGGACATATACCTGCTATCTGGGAGCTATGCCTGCCTATACCTGCAATGATGGACATATACCTGCTATGGGGGACCTATACCTGCCTATGCCTGCTATGAGGGACCTATACCTGCCTCTGAGGGGACATATACTTGCCTATAGCTGCTATGGGGGACATATACCTGCCTATACCTGCTATGGGGGACATATACCTGCCTATAATTACACACCATACATGTACTAAATATATTGGTTCTGACTTACATACAAATTCAACTAAAGAACGAACCTACAGTCCCTAACCCGTATGTAACTTGGGGACTGCCTGTACTTGGTTTACACAATGGTCCAGACAGGTTTTATAAATCTATAAATATGTGGTAGTATACATAGAAGTTAATAAACCTGCCACCATACAGTACATCTATTATGTGCAAAATAAGTCTAATGTGTTTAATTACTGTTTTTGTTTGAAAACATTATACAACATAGTCAAAAAATCATGAGTAGGTGTAGCCGAATAATGGGCAACCAACAGAATCAACAGTCATGGATGCTATTAATTTGGTGTAACTGACTAATTTCATGAATTGTTCAAATAAATAGCAGTGTGGACTTCAATTAGTGAAGTCATTTATTCTGTGAAGAAACAGGTGTCAATTATGGCCTGATTTAATGAAGGAGGGAATCCAAAGTTGTACCTGCTGCTTTTAGCCCATTCTTGGTGATTACAATAGGTTGTTCCAGACATTGTACCAAAGGAAAAAGAACTTTGATCCAAGTAGTTAATTGGAGAGGGCAAAACATATCAAAAAGTGCAGGAAATAATTGGCTAAAAAGATCACCAATGTTTTAAAATAGCATACAAAACCAGAAACACGTGGTAGGAAAAGGAATACTACTATCTGACTAGATCAAAGAATAACAAGATAATAACAAGAATGGCAAAGAAGCATCCAATGATGCGCTCTAAGGAGATCAAAGAAGATCTTCAGTTATCTGTGAGTACCATAACAATCAGGTGCCTGTGTGAAGCCAAACTATTTGCTAGAAACCCTCTTAAAGTACCACTGCTTAAAAATACATGTCTTGAAGGTTACAGTTTGCTAAAGTACACATGGACTAAAGAGAAGTGGCCCAACATTCTATGGACAGAGGAGAACAAGATTGATCTTATTCGGTCTAAAGGCCACAGACAGTTTGTCAGATGATCCATAAACACCGAATTCAATCCTCAGTGCACTGTGAAGACTGTAAAATAAGGTGGTGCAGGCAGAAGGGTTTGGGGAGGTTTCTCATTCTCAGGACTTGTGTCCATTTATCGCATACCAGGCACCATGGACCAGTTTGAACGTTTATAAAAATACTGGAAGAGGTCATGTTGCCTTATGCTGAAGACACGACCTTGAAATGGGTGTTTCAACATGACAATGACCCCAAACACACCGGCAAGCAGGCAACATCCGGCTTCCATACCAAAAAAGATGTTTGATGCAAAATCCAAAAATGCAGATGAACTATGGAATGTAGTAGGGTCTGCTGGGGCCGGAATACCTGTTTTCAGGTGTCAGACGTTAGTTAACTCCATGTCACAAAGATGTAAAGCGGTTTTCAGAAATAAAGGTTATACAACTAAATATAAGTTCAGTGATTACAGAAAAGCTGGGAACAAATTTCAAATTTCCACTGCAAAATATTCCAGTTGGATAATGAAAACGCGCACACTGCTATTTTTTAGCAGCCTTTTATTAACTTTTCTTCATTTTCAGTTTAGAATTTGATATCTCAATCAGATTTTCATTTGGATGTGAATATGCAGGACTCCCAGTGCCTTTGTGTATATGGAAAGAAATGCTATTTTGAGGATTCCACTTTTCCATTTTGTTTGAAATGCTGCTATTATTTTGTACATACAGTAACTGTATATACAGATGAGTGCACAAGTACATGGGGTGTCAGAAATGTTTGTGACTAAAAGTGAGAGATTAGCAATTAGGGATCTTTGTAGGCCTACCTTTTTGAGTGTTATTAGTTTGCCTGATTGTACAGGGTAGCATGTTCCAGAGAACTGGCGCAGCACATGTGAAGTCTTGGAGACGGGCATGAGAGGTTCAGATGATTGAGGCATTTAATCTTAGATTAACAGCAGAGCGGAGAGACCAGGTAGGATAGTATAGATGAGTGAGGAGATAATGGGGAGATGCAGCACTGTGGAGAGTTTTATGGGTGATAGTGATTAATTTGTGCTGTATTCTGTACTAAGTGGCAACAAGTGAAGTGACTGACACAGGGTAGAGGCATCAGTATAGCGGGTGGAAAAAAAAAAAATCATTCTTGAGGCTTATTTTATCTTTGAGCTTGGCACTCCACCAGTATCATGGTGCTCTAAAATGCATGTCAACCACATAGGTGATTGCTGGTGGTTTCCACCTCAGACAAAGAATCCAGTGTCTGATTGGGGTGCAGTGGGCTCATCCTCTGTAAAAAGATATGCTCAGCTTATGCGGAACCTTTGGAGTCCTGTTGTAATAATGACCTATTATTGTGTCAGAGCCTAGGTGAATATCTACTTGTAACTCAATTATTAAATTTACTGCAGCACATTAACAGTAACTTACCATAAGGACAAGGCTGCTTCTTGTATTCAGGCACTACAGGCTTCTTTCTTAAAAAATTGTCCAGGCTTGGTCCATGACGTCCTAGGGGATCATCAGGTGGCATAAATCTACCCAAAAAAAAAAATTAAAAACCATGAACCTTGATAAACATAGAAGGGAAAGCAATGCCCAAGCAAGGGCTGTGGCCACTTCATAATAATGATAACCTGATCCTAGAAATAGACCAAATGGTTAAAGAGTACCCATGACATCTCCGGACATGTCTATTTTAGTAAATACTTGTGTTTCTTGTAAAACAACAATTCTGCAGCATCTTCTCTTATAACTCTGTGTTGTGCTGTTCCTCTGTTATTCCTTCTAGAAATGTATCACTGAATAAGTCAGATGGGTGGTATTATACCAGTTTTTAAAGGGGTGTGTCCCCGCACACACGGATTCTGTCAGCACTGATTGGACAATGTCAGACAGTGCAGAGACACTCCCGATTCATAACACCCATCTGACAGATTGGTAATCAATTTCTAGGAGGGAGTAAACACAGGTGTTCCAAAACAGATATATCATGAATGGCCATAGTTTCTCTTTAAAGAGTTTGTGCAGAATAAGAAAAGCATGGCTGTTTTTGCTTTATGTGTTCGGTATAAAATCTGGGCTCGACTGAAGTAAATGAGGCTAAGCTGAAAACCCACACACAACCTGTGGACAAGTATATAATGGTTTTTGGAAAAGCAGACAAGGGGCAACATGTATGAACTGGGCTGTGCCATTCTTTTGGCATCCTTTGAGCTAAACAAACTATTGAATTCCTGTTCTATGGATGTATGAACCGTTGTACGCCAAAACTTGGTGCGTTCTGCACCAGACACAATACTTTTGAATGTGCCAAAGATACAAGGGTGTCTCATGCCAGATTCGTACAATGGGGCAGAAATGGACCAAAGGTTTGGTGCAAAACTGTTGTCCCAATCCATTCTAGTTTCAAAGTGGCATGGGTGAGACTAATTTTGGTGCAGAACAGGACACATTTACAAAGTGCTGTGAGACACTTTCATACATACTGTCGTATCGTACACTATTAAAAACAGAGTCAGCGCCAGGTTCATACATGTACCCCAAGTTTTTCTAATGCTGTACAAACCCTTTCAATGTGAATAGAATGTAACTAAATGGAAAACTTGTCCTTGCTTGACATGACCTGGTGGTTGCTTTTATGCACATGCAACTTCTATTTTAAATTACAGACACTTCAGGTCACCTTATCAGCCTCTTGACTCATGAAAGCTTGACAAGCATTCATCTGTGTAGAAGCAAAAAAGACACTTGCTTCAATGCTATTTATAGAAGACCATTTCATAGAAATACGACATCTTCTGCTTCAATGTTCTATTATACTTCCTCCATCTATGAGATTTCCTCCTGTATGGCTATTCTTACGAAGTGTTGATAACGACAACATCATTCTGAATCACAAATCAGAAAGATTGGTATGAGGAAAAAATGGACTTCTGGCATCTGAGTCTTTAATGCACAGTATGAAAAGTGAATGTCTATAACTAGAGTACAAAAGTCATTATTTTTTTTACATTAGTGTTCATATAAAAGGTCAATAAAGGACTTATCTATATATATATATATATGCATGCATCAGAGCTATACATACACAGCATCTGTGTAATGTTTCTGTGTATATATTTATTTATATACACAGGCAGTCCCCGGGTTACAGACAGGATAGGGACTGTAGGTTTGTTCTTAAGTTGAATTTGTATGTAAGCCGAAAGAGGTACATTTATTAAATTTAACTCCATCAAAATGTTTTTTTTTGGTTTTGGAGAGTGCAGGGAAGGGTTTTTACATTTGTTTTGCTATTTGTGCCTCTGTTTAGAAGATTTCACCTCAATTTCTGTATCTCGTGTGCTGCTGTGGCATGCTGCCACTTGGTTATTATGGGGCTTGACTCAGTATGTGATGTCAGCATGCCCAGCCATGCCCCAAAACTAGGGGACGGATGTAAGTCGGAACGATGTAAGTCGGGGACTGCCTGTATATATATATATATCAGACTGGGTTGTCTAGTTCCCGTTACAGGCAATCATTCTGAGGGCTACCAACCAGCTACTCCGTGCTCATCCACTGCATAATAATCTCTATTGTTATCATTGTATCAGCTACAGATGGGGTCATCTCTGATGGATCTTTGACCTTTTGTATGAAAGAATTCTTTCTTTGTCAGAGGGCCCACTGGAGGATCCTCGAGTTCTCTAGTGGACCAGTCGGACCATGTATGTATACCTCAAACCCGCTAAGGGTTAAGCAATCCATGCCGCCTGGGCCCTTTGATATAGGGTAGATATTGAATCAGTGGCAACAACATTTTAGTTTAGGGGCGAATATTATTCCAATCTTATGAGACTGATCCTACCAGACTACCCAGCAGATGTGACATCACTCATCATAACTTCAATAGCCCAGCTTTTGCCTACACCATGTGCTATGCACTTGCTCTTTAAAGCATACATTTCTAGGAATGGCTGTATAAGGTTCTTTCGGAAAATATTTCTCCATGAAATTTATATTGTAAGCTTACATGTAGATAATCCACAGCTGGTCTACATAAAAACTTTGTGTATACATTACATTATGGAGTCTGCGAAGATATTGAATTACAATCCGCATTATAAACTAACTTTGCTTTTAGGATTATTCTCTTGCTACTACACCATAAAGATTTGTTGGCAAGGGTAGAGGTAGACCATGGAGGTAGACCATGCAGTTGCGATGAAGACAGCCTATCTCAGCAAACAAAGGTGTGGGAAATAACTAAAAAATCCTGGAAAGGAGATGGAGCAAGCAAGCCGAAAACCCTCCACTTCCAGGGGATTAGTGTTACCCAATGCCAGGTGGTGGCCCTATTTTCATCCTTAGTCTGTGACTTACTTAAGAAGGGTTTACATAAAAAAATATTCGCGCCAAAAATATGCAATTATTGCACAAAAGAGTTGACGGACTTACTTGTCGTTGACAAATGAATACATGAGCAGCCTTTCATCAATGAATTTCTTCCACTCAGGCTTCTCATTTGCCAGATCCCTATAGTTATCATTTGATACAATAATGCCATCTGACTCAAATGCCAACTTCACTATAAAGCGATCATCGTAGCAGACCACTCTTCTGCCCTGCACACGCCGAGAAGGGGTGAAGACCAGAGTCTTGTCTTTCTCCAACTTTCGTAGGATTTCTTGATCTGGAAAAAAGATATTTCAATGCAATTATTTGCAATCTGCTTGTGTCCATATGAACAAAACAGCCAAAGGATGTTCCACTTTCTAGTTATTTGGGTATAATTTAGGATGTTGATGGATCCTGAATCAAGTGGCCCCTCTTATATTGTTATCTTATCACGTTTCTAAGTGACACAGCAAGCAAAAATGTAGTGGGTACAGCACGAAATATCCACAAGAATTTCAATGAATCCAACTGTAAAAGCCATCCCTAATTCACCCTTAAAGGAGTTGTCTCATTATGAGCTTTCAGCCTGTCACTGTCCCTGGTAAGTTGAACTGAGGGGCGTGTTTCTTGGTCTGTCTGTTCTGCTCCCTCTCCCCCCTCCCATCAGCACACAGGCAGCTACGTAACTTCTATACAGGGGGGGGAGGGGGGTTTGCTCTCAGAGTTCACCCTGTGTGTGCCTGCCTAGGTCTGTTACAGGAGAGGGCTGATCTAGGAGTGTAGAGAGGAATATGAAGCTGTGTGCTAATAGAGCAGAGGGGATGCATGTGTTCCTATATCCCCTGCTTAGCTTACAAGTCTCCACATCTCCAGCAACAACAAGGGCAGTGTTACTATACTCAGGATGTGTCCCTAATACAGGAGAACATAAAGTATTCACATGCCCCCTGATCTGTATAATATTAGTATAGTCACAGTTCCAAAGACACATCATGATTATAGTAACAGACAGGGTCACTGCTGTCACATCTATCTGTGTAGAGAGCAGGAGGAAGCAGGCACACACAGGGTTAATCCAAGCAGCTCGGACACAGACGCCAGAGTCCTCCTCCCCCTCCAGAAGCATTCTGTGCGGGAGGGGCTCTCTGCTCCGACCTGTCTTCAAAGGTGATGAGTCATTCAGACCTGACAGCCAGTAAGATAAGGATCAACAGGTCGGCTACTATAGAGATCTGAGAAGCTGATGTAGTAATACTAACAGGGCTAGCTCAAAATCAGTAGGACATTTGTAATGAACATATATTGCAAAGCTGCTTGTTTTTTAAAGATCTTTAAATTAAAACCCAATCATTGTAGCGAGACAACCCCTTTAATGCAATCCAGAAAAATTATATCTGGGATGGCAGCATATCCAGAAAATGTTTTTTTAAGAATCTGTATTTAGTATGTATACGAATGGGAATTAAAGAACCATTTTGTGGTTCTGCCGTCCCAGATATCATTTTTCTGGAGTGTCTAAGCGACACGTCATAAGATAACAAATATAAAGAGGAAATGTCAGCTTTTATGATATGTTAGGAAGTACTTCTATACCCCAGTGAATCACAATACTGAACTTAACAGCTGAGGACAGCACAAGCTAGTGACAGACCTGCTGTTCCCCGCACTGGGTCGCTTATTCTGTAAGATGCAGCAGTTTTAGAGCATTTAATGCTCAAATCTTATTCATGAGCAGGTGTTAGCCCCGCCCACCAAAGGCTAGCCCCACCCCCTGACGGTTATTCACATGTTTCTACCTATTCAAAGTAATAGATTGATCAGTTGAGGTGGGCGGGGCTAGCCTCAGGTGGGCGGGGTTTGAAAAAAAACACACTCTTTTCATGACTCTTTAATGCTCAAATCTAGCAGTTTTCAGCCTGAAAATACTATAAAACTACTGCACCTTACAGAATAAAGGACCCAGCGCTGGAAACAGCAGGTCTGACACTAGCTTGTGCTGTCCTCAGCAAGGGGGGCATAATCTATGTGACAGGTTCTCTTTAACCTTTTTGGATACTTTAAGGTACAGTAGTCCTTCAAGTTACAATGGCCTCAGAACACAATATTTTCAACATACAATGTTCTGTCCTAGGACAGTGTATGTTGCGTATGGATTCAACATACAGTGTCCCAGACACTGATCCAGTCAATTATGGATATTTCAATTTTTAAACATCTGTATTATTGCAGTACACTCTGTCTAGTAGCGCCTCTCTACAGTACAGTACTACATGTTGTGTACTGCTCTTTACTTGTGACAGGATGAGTGACTCCTTTTGTCACAATGTAATGGCCCAATTTTGTTTTTCTGGTACATTGTTTATTAAGTACATGACCCAAACAAGCTTACTTTAGTAGAAAGTGATTTCCAGCTTCCAGCAGCTGACTGTTATATGTAAGGACTTGCTTTATCTTGATTTGTTATCTTCATAACTTTTCAATTGTTATTTTGCAATATGTTGGGTCACATTTATGGGCCTCAGAACCATTCACTAATTTTCTATATAGTTATGGTCTTAACATAAAATGGTTTCAACATACAATGGTCATCCCAGAACTAATTAATATTGTATGTTGAGGGACCATTGTATGCCTGTAACAAAAATCCCTTGCATGATCTTCAGATGGGACATGGAGAGGCACAAGTCAAGGCTGGAGTGGTACAGTTCCTGAGGCAACCAGATGATGCCCAGTGGGTTTCATGTTAGATTCTAAAAAATAAGACTTATTCATGAAATCCATGGTAGTGTACTGTTAACTCTTCTGTACAGCCCAGCCCACTATGGACTTGTATCTCTTCATGATAGGGTGAGACATTAGCTTTATCGGTTCACATTAAAAGGATTCATTTCATATTATGAAGGGTTAAATATTGGCACTAACCAGTAATAAGAGCATCTGGTCGTGATTGTTCCTTCCGCCAGGCAGGTACAAAAACTGTAATATCCTTATGCCCTCTATCTTGAAACCAGGTGACAGCGAGCTTGATCCCACGGCAAGAAAATACTTCTTTATTTCCATGGCTAAAATAGACAAAAGTTGGCATTAGTGTGTGGTGTGTATGAATCAGGCTGGTCAACCAGAGGATAAGAAGGTCTTCTGTGCGGCCCAGATTCTGATAGGACAGTAAGAACCAAATAAATAAAATCCCCAAAGACTATTCAAGAAAACATCATTGGTGGCAGACAGTGGAGGAAATCAGTCCTGGTTTATTCACCTTGAATAAAGGTGAATACAACCTTCTAGTAATCATATAGATGGTGCCTGTAGTGATAACCGCATAGGATACATGGCAATTCAAAAAGTTATGTCTTTTTTTCTTCTTCCAGAGATAGCACCACAGCCACATCTGTGTATGTACCTGCCTTGTGTTTGAAGGACTAGACCCTAAAATAATTTCCTCAGGTGAGCCCAAGGTTTTCCAGACTGACTGTAACGGTCTGCCGTAGTGGATCAGCTGGACCACCGTATCAGGGAGCGGAATCTAAGTAGGTCCCGGTATTCACCAGAGCCCGCCGCAAAGCCGGATGGACTTGCTGTGGTGGCGGCCAAGGTTAGGCGAGGTACAGATTCGTCAGGCAGGCTCGTAGTCGGGGACAGGCAGGAAGGTCAGGGCAGATGGCAGAGATTCGTGGTCAGGAACGTAGACGAGAAGGTACGGTACACGGTAATCAGGACAAGGCTTCAGCAACGCTTTCACAATAGGCAATGGGCACTAAAGATCCGGCGTGGTCACTAGGAAGAGCCAGGCTTAAATAGGGGCAGCGACCGGCAATAGCCAATTACCGATGCGCTGGCCCTTTACATTTAACACTGCCGGCGCACGTGTGCCCTAGGTAGCGGGACCGCGAGCGCCGAGAGACAGAAGCAGCTGCAGTGGGAGCGTGCGGGACGCGGCGCCGCTCAGCAACGGGGCACGGTTGTGTCTGCGACCCGGGATGAGGGGACAGGGGCATCCGTGACTCTGACAATGCTTTCATGTCTGAATTAAGCTTTAGGTGTCCCTTATGAAGATTGTCCCTTAACTTAGGATATGAGCATTATTTTATTTTTGTTCTAAATAAACCTTCCACTAGGTTTTATCGGCACACCTAAAGAACTAAGGGATTCAGCATACTTCAAAAACACAAATTCTAATTGGGGTAAGGTAATCATATGGACTATGGCACCTCAAGGCTAGTTTTACATGGCTGAAATATAGCTACATTTTGGCTTCTTATGGAACACTATGGTAATATGTTACATTTCTGTTATAGTATTGCCACATGACTGGAATATATGGAGTATTTAAAGCTTATAAACATCAAAGTGCATTCTTAACAGTGGAAACATTTTTATTTCAGTGAAAACATTCAGAGCTGAAAAAATATTCCCATTGACTAATCATTATCCCACTTAAAAGTCATTGACCAAGAACTTCCCATGTAGGACGATGCAAATGTCTACTTGTACCCCGGCAGTCTGGTGCTCCCGGGACCCTCTGCTCTGCATTGCCGGGAGTTCGTCCTGATACAAAGACGAGGCTTGCGCTCCATTCACTTATAATGTAGTGTGTGCGTCTGCTGTGTGTCTGGACAAGAAACCAGAAGTTAAAGGGGTTTTGCCACGATCTCATTTCATTACTCCTGCATCCAGCTCTTCAGCTCCGTGTGCCCAGAAGGGGGTGTGTGTGATTTGTTTGAATTGCAGATCATGTGACCCAGCAGGATGACATCACCAGGCCGTTCCTCTCTGTAGTCAAAGAAAAAGGTCTGTTTATATAAAGCATTGTGAGTAGCTGAGAGGTAAAGTTTTTGCCTCCAGGCACCAGGGTCCTAGGTTCACATCCCTGCAGGAACCAAACCTGTGTTACTTCCTTCTCTTTATCAATGCACATACCTGATTGAGTTTTCTTTTTTATTTATTTGCACGGTTTGACTAATTACTAAGGAGTACAGAGGACGGGAGTAGAATGACAGCACCTGGGGTTTGAACACTCAGTAGTTGCCTGACAGGAGAAATGATGTCTGAGCATGTGCGACCAGGACTGAGGAGCTCTCAGCCCTGGTCGTATCCTCTGGAGATGAGCTGTAAACAATGGATCACTAAAGGAGCAGCTAAAACAAAAACAGTCCAGAATTTATAATAATAATAAATGGTGAAAATGTTTGTTATTTCATTTGCAAGCTTCCGAACAACGCCTTAAATATAGCACAGTGGCCCAGTGGTCAGCACTATTGACTTGCAGTCCTGGGTTCAAATTCCACCACAAACAACATCTGCAAGGAATTTGCATGTTCTGCTCTTATATGTATAGATTTCCTCTAGGTACTCTGCTTCACGTCTCACTCCAAAAACATACTGATGGTTTAATCTGGAACTTACATTGTGAGCCCAATGGGGACAGAGATCAATGTGAACGACCATCTCTGTACAGCGCTGTGGAATGTAATAGTGCTCTTTATATGAATAAAATAACTTGTTATGAAGGTTGTATGAAGCAGAGCAGTGATACCAGACACAGCCATAGACAGGGGTGGCACTGACTATTTAAAACAACTTTTCCCTGATAGATGAGGATAGTGGATTGCATCTTCCATTAGGCCAGTGTTTCTCAACTCCAGTCCTCAAGACCCACCAACAGGTTGTGTTTTCAGGTTCTCCCACAGAAAGCACTGACAATAATTATATCACCTGTGGAGAATGCACTGACAATAATGATATCACCTGTGCAACACTGAGGAAATCCTGAAAACTTGACCTGTTAGGCAGTGTTCACACGGCTTATTCAAGCCGTAATTGCGGGACGGATTTCGCCTGCAGTTACGACTTGAATAAGGGGCGGGACGGGGGCGCTGCCCGCCGGCCCCATAGACATTGCATTATTTACGGCGCGTACACGCCGTAAATAATGTGCATGTCACTTCCCCCCCCCCCCGGCGGCGGATTCACCGAGCGGGGAGGAGCGACGGAATCCATAGGTCTCTATGAGAACTGTGGATTACCGTAGCTACTGGGACGGATTGGAGCCATACTGCAGCGCAAATACGGAGCGCAATACGGCTCCAATCAGTCCCAAAATAAGACGTGTGAACGAGGCCTAAGTGGGTCTTGAGGACTGGAGTTGAGAAACACTGCATTAGGCCAAATAGGTGTTAGAATACAGATCATATTGTGCCTGTCAGTCATGGACATTATTAGGAGTCACTTAGGCTGTGTTTACACGGCAAAGACCAAATACCACTCAGGAAATCCCGACCGATATTTGGTCTTTTTTTGGTACACAGGGGGCGACTTTTGTCTGCAGTTTGCGGATTTAAGCCAGGCCCCTTCGCACCCACATGTTCATGTTCCGCCCTAAAAACCGAGAAGAAGAATGAACAAGGTGTAAAAAACAGTCTGGCGGAAAATTTGTGCAACGGGGCTGCTGCACGGATTTTCTATAAATGTCAATGTAAAAGATTGACAGTCGGTTTACAGACGGCTTTTAAATCCGAAAACCATCTGTAAAACTGATGGAAAACCTGTGCCGTGGGGACGAGCCCTTACAGTTTCTAAAAGATCCTCCCCTGTCCTCTTGATTTAAAACTTTCAGGCAGAATCCTTGCCCGATAATCACCTCTTGTAATCCAACAGATGAAAAGGAAATTAGAAGAGCAATTTCGATGTAATGATTTCTTGTCTAGAGTGGGATCTCTTTGAGAACATTAGCAATTATACCAATGACTACTTATCACATGCATTTCTATTCAGAGCAGCACCGGGAATTGCCTCAATGGAAAGATAATTAATTGAACACCATGTGGAATTTAACTACATTTTCTGTATCGCTAGAATTTCTTAATGTCAGACAATAAGCATTTCGCACGTAGAACAATATTCTGTCAGGAGTCATGTAATTAAAAATTTCTGGGCTTCACAATGAAAGAACCAACTTTGTTCCAAAGAAAAATAGAAATAGGTAACCGCTCACCAGTAGTTCTTTAGTTATAGTCCGCATAAAGTCCCTCCACGCACGGTGCACCAGGGAGGTGAATATCCGGCTGTAGATATCCCAGGTGAAGACAGGGTAAAGATAAGCTGAACTCCAGCACTCGTGCTCAGGATATAAGGTTGATTATAAAAGATGAAAAAACACAAAAAAATGGAGAGTGTATGATTGTTACATATAGTTAAAACTTAACCTTTACTTCATAATTTAAAAAATAAGACTCATATTTACAAAACAAACTCCATCAAAACATATAGGGCATACAAATTATAGCCTTCCTATATACTATAAATTGGGTGCCCAATTTTGTAAATATGAGTCTTATTTTTAAAATTATGAAGTAAAGGTTATGTTTTAACTATATGTAACAATCATACACTCTCCATTTTTTAGTGTTTTTTCATCTTTTATAATCCACCTTATATCCTGAGCACGAGTGCTGGAGTTCAGCTTATCTTTACCTCAACTTTGTTCCAAGTCTAATCACAGAGCCCAATGATCTCTTCTGTATTCTGATGCATGGATACAAATAGCCAGGAAGCACTACAGATGGTCTTGCACATTTGGGTTGGGATAACTACACATATTATTAAATGGGTTCTCCGGTTTTTTTTCTTTTTATTAATTGTACTAATTGTGGTTTATACTGTGTTTATGGAGACTTTATTAATGTGTAATGTATTTGTAGGTGTGTTTTTTACATTTATTTTATTATGTGTATGTCCATATGAGACAGAACATCATCCAATACTACGGCATACACTATGGAAGCCTGGGCTGGCCCACTGACAAGGCTGCATGCACACTAGATAGGAGGCTGGTGCTTCTATACTGTAGCCACCTGCAGTACTCCCTGAACCAAACGTCACACTATAGAAAGTAGTGGGACAATTGCTTCAGGGAGGGCAGTGGGCGGCTACACTATAGAAAGGACGGCCTCCTGACTAGTGCACCTGTGGCCTTCTCCAGCCAGATGGCGCTTCCATAGTATATGCTGTAGTAAGGGAGGACATTCCCAACAGAATGTCATCACCTACAGACATACACTTAATAATAAAAGCAAATGTAAAAAACATTACACATCAATATACTCTACAGACCATAGTAAGCATAGTTAAAAGGGTGTCTCGACGGTACAAAATGCTGTCCTGTTTATGGTTCATGTGACAGGTGCAGCAAATCAGAGGCCGCAACGTTTACATGCATGTGACCACTGCGTCTGTGAATGGCTGCACCGGTCATGTGAAGGATGAACAGGCAAGTCTACTGCCGGGCTCACCCGGATGGCTTCAGCGATGGAACAGCGCCTGGGAGGTAAGTATGCTTCTTTTCTTCTATTTTTCATAATGAATGACAGACGAATTTTGTTATGCCGGAGCTCCCCTTTAATTTAAAAAAAAACAAAACAAACAAAAACAAACAGACAACCTCCTTAATTGTATAGCACTATTAGATTATTTTATGCATAGAGCTGTTAATTGACTCTGTAGATTGGGAGTACTGGACTACTGTATTGCACCGCTACTATATTAGGCAGCAAATGAACACATGTTTTTGATGAATGTGAGTCCTAGAAATGGACCTTTGAGCAATGAAAGAAAGTGGCTTGGTCTGATAAGCTAAATTTTCTTCAACATTATTTGGATGGCCACGTGTATGTCGCTTACCTCGGGGGGAAAAAAATGGCCTCCGGATGCAATATGGGAGGAAAGCAAGTAAATGCCATAAAAACAAAACCCTGTAAACATGGTGCAAGTACATATCACCCCATTTAGAATTTTTTCGGTTTTCCAGTATATTTTATGGTACAGTCAATGATACCACTGGAAAGTACATCTAGTCCGCAAAATGAAAGCCCTCATATGTCTATGTAAATGGAGAAATCAAAATATTATGACTCTGGGAGGAGAGGAGGGAAAAACTGCTTGGTCCTTAAGGGGTTAAAGAAATGGATCCAATTCAGTCCAGCATAGTCCAATGGATTTGAGCGTTTGGCTGACAGATTTTTACAGTCCTTAGGCAATTTAGCCCAATTCACCACATGGGGTATAAGCACTAAAAGTGCAGAGGGCAGCACAAATTCTAAATATGGCCCTGGGATAAGCACCATTGAAAGGTATTTAACATTTTGAAACTATATAGCACTTTCTATTTACTGCATTAAGTATATGGCACTATAGCGCAACTCGCATCCACATATACAGCAGGAACATATATTTAAAACATCCATTTATTGATATATCCTTAAAATATATATGACTTCTCATGTGCACATAGTGCTACTTGCATTTAGAGGATAGGCATGCCACGACGGGTAACAGGCAAAAAGTCCAACGATACAAAACTCCAAACACTCCGCTTCTGTAGTGAAATCGTGGAGCAATACACAGACAGGTCGGGCCGAGGTGAGCGTGCACGACGTTTCGGGGATGCTCCTCCCCTTTCTCAAGCACGAGCTTTCACCCACGTAACTTCCCTTTATACTCCAGCTAAGTAACACAAGATTATACAATGTAACAGTTAAAATGACGTAACAATAAAAATAAAGACAAGAGGGTAATTTACAAAAATACCCTCAGATTGAGATCTTCATTGAGGCCAGAGGGAGCTAGTGTATTTAAGCGAAAAATCCACTTAGCTTCTCTCTGTAACAGCAGTTTCTCGATGTTCTCGCCCGCCCTACACCTGACCTCTTCCAAGACGCACCAGCGAAACTCGGTCACATTATGTCCAAACTCGCTAAAGTGCTTAGCTTCGGTACTTTCTCCATATTTCTTTTTGTGTTCGTCATGAGCGTGTATGAGTGATTTTTTTATCGTTCTGATATTCGATCGATGCTCAGTAATTCTCAATCTGACATTCCTCATCATGATCTGTCCTACATATCCCTTACCGCAGGGACATCTTAGGAAGTATACAACAGATTTAGAATTACAAGTAAAAAATCCTCGTAAGTTGATCTTAGTCCCCTGTGTAGGATAGTTAATTAACGACCCTTTAATTATAGAGTTACAGTTAACGCAGCTCAAACATGGGTATGTACCTGTTCTCTTGGAGGTGATCAAACCTTGTTCTCCTATCGCCGGCTTCAACTCAGCCCTCGTAATCATACTGTCTATGGTACGTCCTCTTTTGTACACAAACTGTGGTGTCTGTTTAAACAATCTACCATATTTATTATCGCTGGACAGAATATGCCAGTGTTTCTTTATGGTCTTTTTGATTAGCTCACTATGGGCATCGTACACACTTGTATGTGAAATGCGATTGGTTTGATTGTTCTTAGCAGTTCTTTTAAACAGGTCACTCCTATCAAGTTGCCGGACCTCACTAGCTATTTCTTCTAGTTTATCCCTATTGTAACCTCTTGCCTCAAATTTTTTGATGAACTCTTTCCTGTTCTCGATATAATTCTTCAGAAGAGCATATTCTTCTTGCCCGTATCAGCTGGCCTTTGGGAATACCATAAAACAGTTGTGGGGCATTTTGATTTTTGTGATGCAAGATATTATTCTTGTCAATTGTCTTTCTATAGAGGGTGGTACTCACTCCTTGAGGTTGCCTTCTAATCTCAACGTCTAGATATTGGATGTGGCAGTAAATTGAATTAATGGGTGAATCCCATTGAGATATTCGACAAATTGAGAAAGCTCTTCTTTAGTACCTGTCCACAGTAGGAAGACATCATCCACATATCTGAGCCATGCTTTGACATTCTTATAGCCTTCACTTGATCATATATATTGTCTCTCAAACATTGACATGAAAAGATTGGCGTAACTTGGTGCCACAGGAGACCCCATAGAGGTCCCCTGTAGCTGCAGGTACACGTCCTCAAAAAACCTGAAATAGTTTCTACAAAGTACTATATCCAATAGATCCATTAAGAAATTAATGTGAGCATTGGAAAGGGTAGGATCTTCATTTAAGGATTCCCTAACTGCCGTGGTACCTTCCACATAAGGGATATTGGTGTATAACGATTTAATGTCAAGTGTGCAGAACCAGGTGTCATCACTATGTGGCATATCCTTTAAAGCTACAAGGAACTGCCCAGTATCACTAAGGGAGTGAAGATCTTTTTTCACTAATTTTTGTAAGAATGAGTCGACATAGGATGCCAATGGCTCCAAGAGAGACCCTATCCCCAACACTATCGGGCGACCAGGCGGGTTAGTAAATGATTTGTGTACTTTTGGCACTAGGTAGAGCACGGGAGTCCGTGAGTGGAGGCACATCATTAAGTTTTTCTCTTTTGCAGTTATTATTTCTAATCTAACAGCTTCAGTGATGACTTCGTCTATCAAAGCTTTAAATTCATTGGTAGGATCTCGGTCTAATCTCTTATATATAGTCTCATTACTAAGCTGTGTGAGGGCCTAGTGCATATATTGTCTTGTGTCTTGCACTACAATGGCCTCCCCCTTGTCTGCTTTTTTGACTATAATGGTGTTGTCTTGTTTAAGTTCTTCCAATGCTAGCCATTCTTTTTTAGAAATATTGATCTCATTAAAATTTTGCCTACCTTCCCATTTTTTCGATACTTCAGATGTAACAAGTTGGTTAAACACTTCCAAAGCTGGGGTGGTGATGTCGGGGTCAAATTGGCTAGATTTCTTAAATTTCATAAGCCTATTTTTACTTGAGGTATCCTGTATTTTATTACTATAGAACATCTTGACCTGTATAGCTCTACAAAGCCTATAAAAGTCCACATTAAAGTCAAATAGTGTAGTATTCATACTGGGAACAAAGTTGAGTCCTTTGTTTATGATGGCCAACTGTGCATCAGTCAATATTTTAAATGAAATATTCAATGTAAGTCCCTCATCGAAGTTCTCCATCTTTTCTTTTCTTTTATTTTTTCTTGTTTCTTGCTTTGCCTCCTCGTCCTCGGTTCCCTCTGTTTTCCCCTCCAGAGTTCTCTCCAGGATCTATATCGCTGTGCTGTCTGGGTAGATCTAAAAAAATCGCCTTGTTTTTGCGTTTCCTTCACCACTGATCTCCATAACATACACTCAGGTGATAGGAGTGACCTGTTTAAAAGAACTGCTAAGAACAATCAAACCAATCGCATTTCACATATAAGTGTGTACGATGCCCATAGTGAGCTAATTAAAAAGACCATAAAGAAACACTGGCATATTCTTATCCAGCGATAATAAATATGGTAGATTGTTTAAACAGACACCACAGTTTGTGTACAAAAGAGGACGTACCATAGGCAGTATGATTACGAGGGCTGAGTTGAAGCCGGAGATAGGAGAACAAGGTACGATCACCTCCTAGAGAACAGGTACGTACCCATGTTTGAGCTGCGTTAACTGTAACTTTATAATTAAAGGGTCGTTAATTAACCATCCTACACAGGGGACTAAGATCAACTTACGAGGATTTTTTACTTGTAATTCTAAATCTGTTGTATACTTCCTAAAATGTCCCTGCGGTAAGGGATACGTAGGACAGACCATGAGGAATGTCAGATTGAGAATTAATGAGCATCGATCGAATATCAGAACGATAAAAAAATCTATCTTACAAGCTGATGAGGAAAACAAAAAGAAATATGGAGAAAGTACCGTAGCTAAGCACTTTAGCGAGTTTGGACATAATGTGACCGAGCTTCGCTGGTGCGTCTTGGAAGAGGTCAGGTGTAGGGCGGGCGAGAACATCGAGAAACTGCTGTTACAGAGAGAAGCTAAGTGGATTTTTCACTTAAATACACTAGCTCCCTCTGGCCTCAATGAAGATCTCAATCTTAGGGTATTTTTGTAAATTACCCTCTTGTCTTTATTTTTATTTTTACGTCATTTTAACTGTTACATTGTATAATCTTGTGTTACTTAGCTGGAGTATAAAGGGAAGTTACGTGGGTGAAAGCTCGTGCTTTAGAAAGGGGAGGAGCATTCCCGAAATGTCGTGCACGCTCACCTTGGCCCGACCTGTCTGTGTATTGCTCCACGATTTCTCTCCAGAAGCGGAGGGTTTGGAGTTTTGTATCGTTGGACTTTTTGCCTGTTACCGGTCGTGGCATGCCTATCCTCTAAATGCAAGTAGCACTATGTGCACATGAGAAGTCATATATATTTTAAGGATATATCAATAAATGGATGTTTTAAGTATATGTTCCTGCTGTATATGTGGATGCGAGTTGCGCTATAGTGCCATATACTTAATGCAGTAAATAGAAAGTGCTATATATTTTCAAAATGTTAAATACCTTTCAATGGTGCTTACCCCATGGTCATATTTAGAATTTGTGTTGCCCTCTGCACTTTTAGTGCTTATACCCCATGTGGTGACTTGGGCTAAATTGCCTAAGGACTGTAAAAATCTGTCAGCCAAACGCTCAAATCCATTGGACTAAGGATATATCAATAAATGGATGTTTTAAATATATGTTCCTGCTGTATATGTGGATGCTAGTTACGGAGGAGCTAGGGAAACCTCCTCATTGCAGGTATTATATGCTGACTGGTTCATAATTTTCTCTCATTCTACCGGCTACTATCAAAAGTGACTATAGCGCAACTCCTCTGTGCTGCAGAGATGCTTTGTACTGTAGTTTTCTTCAGTATTCCACTCAAAAAGTATATACATTAATATGGCCACTAGGGGCAGTGCTATGATTCAAGGAAATATTTCATTAAACTTGACCAAGTGTATTAAGCAAAGATTTTGTTCGAATTGTGAAAGTGTACTGACATGGGAAATGATTGTGTATGGGAAGTTGTACTGCAAATGAACCTGTTGCACCCTGCTCCACTGGGGAAGAAAATGCTGCACTGTTTATATTGATAAATCTCCCCTACACCTTGTTGGGAACTTAAAAAGTTCTGAGATTGATTCCAGTCACTATACATGTCATGTCTGGCTGAAGAATTAACTTCAATAAAGATTAAGGCTGTATGGAGGTTATTACCGTATTTTCTAAAATTCACAATTCAATATTCTCTTTGCAGTCATATACATTGTCGAGTCACATTATTATGACCACTTCCGAGGTCAGCAGCAGATAACTCATGAAAGAAGTTGTGTGTGATGAGCTGGCTTGGTGGATATATAAGGTGTGTGATATACTGTCTGCACACATATCCCTCGTTGCTGTCATGGGTAAAAAGGGGCAATTTATTAATTAGAGTTACAAGAAGAGATGATTATTGGCTTTTGGGCAAAGGGTGACGTGATTTCTGCTGCTGTGGTGAAAGTGTATTGTAGGTGGACAAATGGCACCTATATGAAGAAGCAATGTGCAATCTGCAGTGCACCATGTGCCATTGATGTGAGAGGTGAACGTCGGATGCTAAAGAAGCACAAGGACAGATTGCCAGACGATAGAGAAGCCGTTTACCACCAAAATAAACCAGTGGATGTGTCAAGCGTAGTGCAAAACTGTCTAGAACACATAATAAATGTGGCACAAGGCTTTATCAATGTTACCCGTGATTGGCACATTATTTTTTTTTTATTACAAAATTGCAACTCTGACTTCTGGTGACTACACAATGACATTTTTCCAGAATATCTTTTCTTTTTTCTGGCACTAGACCTCAAATAAGATAAAGTTTCAGTCTGGTCATTTGCGCCATAAGTCTTCAAAGACACTCTACTGTCCCTCTTTTCCATCCAGCTTTCACAACCATATTAAACAGTATAGCCTTGGCAACTCTGATCTTCAAGAGGGTATTTCCACCACAATGATTAGTTTTGAACATGTAGATAAAGGTAAATAAAGACTATTACCAAATATACTACTGTTCGGATTTTGCTTAGTTTCAGTGTTACAGTAGGCCCCATTCACATATTTTTCGGCCCTGTTCATGGTATCATTAATAATACTGTAAAAATGTATCCTGATGGACACCGCTGCGGTGGACTACATTAGTGGATGTGTATGGTTTCTGAACTGGACACATAAGCATGTTCAGGCAATTAGGGCCACTTTTGCCCTGTAAAAGTCAATGGCACCATAGTTACTGACCACCTCTCTCTGCTCTAACAGCCCTGGGCCGCATGGTGATGTCACTCCTCTTATCAGCAGCACAGGAGCCTATTTATCTTTGTTATTGACAAACTTTAACCCTTTAGAGCTCTGTAGCCTTTTGCCTTGCTATTAAAACCCCTCAATCACCAATGACCCTCTAATAGGCCCAGCTAGAAATAGCAGAGCTAAATCACCTACAGCCAGAATAGGAAATGGGAGCCTGAAGCTGGCTGTGAAGAGCAGGTTCTGTGAAACAAGAGGGTAAGAACACCCCTCTAAATTGTTTTAGTATTCAGTATATAAGAAGACTATTTGGCTGACATATGGTGCCATATTGTAATGTTTCAGCAATGTAATAGTGTGTTCCAGCAGGGGACAGCACTTATTTATAACATACTAATTTAACACTGAGTGCAATGACCCTCCATGGGTTATAGTATATAATTGCACCACATTTATAAATTTTTTCACTGATTTTTCCAAATTTCCCTTACATTGGAAATCATGATGACTTTTCTTGCCACTTCCTAAATACGAAGTGTGATAAAAAATTGCAAATATCATTGCATATGTCGCATATCTCTGTTTGCAGCTTTTCTTTTTTGTATAGTCTGAACTAAAACCTGTCTTAAACTGCATAAAAAAGGTACCAGAATAGGAAGGCCACTTCTCCTCCTGAGATTCCCAGGAAATTGCCAAGTTGGCTGATAATGCTGGGGCATCAGTCTAAGAAATGGCAGCCCTAGTGGACACTGCTCTTCCTTAGGGCGCGTTTACACGGCACAGGACAAATACTGGCCGGCAAACCGGCCGGTATTTGTCCTGTTTCGCGCCCGTCCCCACGGCCGCAGGGGGGAAGGCTTTTCTCCGCGATGAGCGGAGAAAAGCCCTCCCCCCGCCCATTGAGAAGCACAGCGTCCGTCGGGAAACCGGACGGAAGATTGTGCTTCTACAATGTTTTGCCGCCGGACCGCCGGATTGTGCTTCTACAATGTTTTGCGGCCGGTTTTTCAGGTGGTCTGAAAAACCGCAAACTGTCTGAAAAACCGGCCTAAAACCCTTGCCGTGGGGACATGCCCTTATAGTCAGGAGAGCAGCCCAGCTAGTAGTCAGGGGGATGGGAATGCAGGTAGGAAAAGACAGTTAGTAGTTGTAGGGGATTCTATGATCAGGAAGACGGAAAGAATAATTTGTTACCAGGACCGCCTCAATAAATGGTTTGCGGTCTCCCTGGTGCCAGGGTTCGGCATGTGGTGGACCGGGTGGATAAATTACTGGGATGGGCTTGCAATGACCCAGCTGTCGTGATCTATGTTGGAACCAATGACAGAATACATGGTAGGTGGAGGATCCTAAAGAATAATTTAAAAGAACTAGGCTCCAAGCAGAAGGAAAGGACCTCCAAGGTTGTGTTCTCTGGAATACTGCCGGTGCCATGCGATACGCAGCAAAGACAGCGGGAGACTTGTTGTAGGACAGAAGGGTTTGGGTTAATAGAGCACTGGGCTGATTTTTCATTGAGGTACAATCTGTTTTCTGCAGATAAATTGCAGCTGAATGGAAGGAGGTCTGCTGTGCTGCGGGAGAGAATTCCAGAAGAGGTGCAGGAGTATTTAAACTAGGGATGAGGAGGGAGGACAATCTAGGAAATGCAAGGATAGATAGGTTAGAGAGGAGGCAGACAATATATTGGCGGGTGAATAAGTGGACTTGGGGGGGCTAAACCAATGAATAAGGAGATACATATGTTATAAACCAGCATTGAAGATAAAGGTGCCCACAATATCTCATGCCATCTACTGAAGGTGTACAACTGGAAGGGGATTTAAAGTGTCTGCTTACAAATGCAAGAAGTCTAGCAATCAAAATGGGGGAGCTTGAGTTGCTAGTTCTAGAGGAGCAGATTGATGTGGTTGGTGTTGCTGAGGCATGGCTGGACTCTTCGCATGATTGGGCTGTTAACCTTCAGGATTTTACTCTTTATAGGAAGGACAGAGCAAGCAGGAAGGAAGGAGGGAGGAAGAGTGTGTCTGCATGTAAGGAGTGATATCAAAGCAAGTGTGTGAAAAAGGCGATAGCGGGTGAAGATGTGGAAAAATTGTGGGTGGAAATACAAGGGGTGGTTAGTGCAGAAAAAAAAATATTTTTGGTGTAATCTATAGAACCCCTGAACATCACTGAGAAGATAGAGGATCAGCTGCATAAACAAATGGAGTGGGAAGCACAGGCAGGTACAACGGTGGTAATGGGCGACTCTGATTAACCAGATATTGACTAGGGTCACGGTTCTGCTTCTACTACTAAGGGGAGGAAGTTCCTCAACCTGTAACAGGATAATTTTATGGGCCACTTTGTGGAAGATCCCACTAGAAGTTAAGCTCTGTTGGATCTAGCAATTTCTAACAAATCAGAACTTGTTGAAGCGGTCACCGTTTCCGAAAATCTTGGTAACAGCAACCACAGTATAATCTGTTTTAGTCTAAACTGAAAAAACAATCGCAGGAAGGGAGGGAAAAACATTTAATTTTAAAAAGGCCAATTTCACCTTATTGAGGGACGCAATACAAGACATAGACTGGAAGCAGCTATTATCAAATACTGATGTAGAAGCCAAATGGGAGAGCTTTAAATATACCCTGTTGAAAAATATATCAAAATGTTTTCCTATAGGTAACAATCATAGACAATTAAAATTAAATCCAACATGGCTTTTACCTTCAGTTAAAAATGCAATAAATAATAAAAATTGGCATTTAAAAATATGTCAGAGGAGTCAACATCAGCCTTTGAAAATTGCAAAGCTTAATAAAATCTGTAGAAAGGTGATCAAAACGGCTAAAATACAAAATGAAAGGCAGGTGGCCAAGGACAACAAGACAAACCTGAAGAAATTTCTTTAAACATGTATGACACTTATGTAAAACAGTCTCCTTTCTACACTACAGAGCCGTCCCCCACACCACAAGTCTCTCAGGCTGACTACAGCACACATGCTCAGTTATGTCAGTCAGCCTAACCAGAAAGTAACTCTGAGTCTGTCCTACTTTACTCTGCATTCCAGGACAGGTTTCTGCACAGGAAGGAGTCCGGTGGCCATTTTCTTTTCATATAATGATTATCCCCTAGACAAAACTAGCAGACTTTTGTAATTAAAGGTATTTAGGCATTTTTTCATTATGACATGTAGTTTATCTATTTTTCTTCTTTTCCCTGATAACCCCCTTAAAGGTCCTATATGCTGTGACTTTGGCTTTTTGGCATTTACATGTTTAAAGAATTTCTTGGGGTTTGACTTGCCATCCTTGGCAACCTGCTTTTCATTTTGTATTTTAGCTGATACATATATATGTATATGTATATGTATATATATATATATATATATATACACACACACACACGTACATACGTATACATACACACACTCATATGTATACATTGCTGTATATAAAAACATTTCGGGTGGATATAGAATCTATAGCTCAGCTGGAAGGAAGCGGCTTTTGTGGGACATGTAGTTTTCATACAGCATGCCTAGCAACTGTAGCCCTGGCCCCTAGACCAGTGAGAAGAGTGATCCAGCATGGCAATAATATGCAATATAGCAGTGTTTGTAAGTAGTTCACACACTGGATTGTGATAAGGATTTGCTCCTGATCTTTAGTATTCCTCCATTATATGTTCTCATTTTTTTGGTTTCTCACACAATCCCTTTAAATACCAGTAATGGGAAGCTGGTCAATGGGGATCAGAAGAAAGCATAGCTACTAAATAGGTTCTTCAGCTCTGTATCTGAAGGGGGTGGTACCGGTGCTGATGTGGGTGGGGTCACTGCTGATGGGGACAGTGTCAGTGCTGATGCGATAGGGTTGGGGTCACTGCGAATGTGGTCCGGGCCTGATGTGGGTGGTACCAGTACTGTTTTTACATCAACTGTAGAAATGATCCATGTCAAGATAAACTTAATGTGAACAAGGCTCCAGGCCAAGATGACTTACACCCAAGAGTTCTTAAAGAGCTCAGCTCGGTTATCTCTGTACCCCTGTATATGATATTTAGAGATTCTCTGGTGACTGATATAGTGCCAGGAGAGTGGCGGAAGGCAAATGTGGTTCAGATCTTCAAAAAAGGCTCCAAGTCTTGCCAAGGTAATTATAGACCAGTAGGTTTGACATCTATTGTAGAAAAGCTGTTAGAAGAGCTCATAAGGGACTATATACAGGAATACGTGGCTGAATATAACATTATAAGTGATTGCCAGCATGGATTTACTAAGGACAGACCAATCTGATCTGTTTTTATGAAGAGGTGAGTAGAAACCTGGACAGCAGGGTGTGGATATTGTGTTTTTAGGCTTTGCAAAGGCATTTGACACTGTTCCTCATAAGCGTCTTTTTGGTAAATTAAAGTCTATTGGGTTAGAAATAACAGTGTTTAACTAGATTAAAAACTGGCTATCAGATCATACACAGAGAATGGTGGTAAATGACTCCTACTCTGAATGGTCCTCAGTTATGACTGGTATGCCCCACGGATCAGTACTGGGTCCTCTTTTATTCCATTTATTTATTATGATATAGTGGAGAGGATTAATGGCACTGTTTATATTGTTGCAGATGACAACAAGCTATGTAGTGTAGTGCAGTCTATGGAAGATGTTCATAAATTGCCAGCCGACCTGGACACACTGAGTATTTGGGCATGCACTTGGCAGATGAGGTTCAGTGTAGATAAATGTAAAGTTCTGCATCTCGGTACTAATAATTTGCAGGCTTCATATGTTCTAGGGGGAGAAAAAATGGGGGAATCACTTGTTGAGAAGGATCTGGGTGACTTATAGGTCATAGATTACAGAACAGCATGCAATGTCAATGAGCAGCCTTTAAAGCCAGCAGGTTATCGGCGTGTACTAAAAGAGGCGTGGGCTCGCGGGACAGGGATGTAATATTACTGCTGCATAAAGCATTGGTGCAGTCTCACTTGGAATATGCTGTTCAGTTCTGGGCCCCAGTTTATAGAAAGGATGTAATGGAGCTAGAGAAAGTACAAAGACGAGCAACCAAACTTATAAGGGGAATAGAGCATTTTAGTTATGAGGAGAGGTAAAAAGAATTAAACTTATTTAGTCTTGAGAAAAGATGGCTCCAGGGAGACATGATTAATTTATATAAAGTATATAAATGGCCCTTACAAAAAGTATGGGGAAAAGCTATTCATGTAAAACCCGCTCAAAAGACAAAGGGGAAATTCCCTTTCTCTTGAGAAAAAAAAAGGATACAATCTCCAGAGGAGAAAAGCCTCCTGCACCATGAGAACTGTGAATCCATGGAATAGCCTGTCTGAGGAGCTGGTCACAGCAGGAAAAGGTGTGGGCTTCAAGAAAGGCTTAGATAACCACTGACTACTAAGTAGTATTAATACTTATAGCTGTATAAAATATCTGGATCCAGTCTGATGGCAACTTTGGGATCTGGAATGAAATATTCCTTTAGGGCAATTGGAACCCATAAGGCAAGAACCAAAGTCTTCATCAGTAGGGGAAACTCAGTTTAATTATCTCACATCCCCATCTTTCACCACCCTTGGTTGAACTTGATGGACTTATGGACATGGTCTTTTTTTCAACTGTACTATGTAACTTCCAAGTACTGTCCTGGCCCTCTTATTTTCCTGGACATGAACTCAATTGAGCATTCATGGGATGACCTTGATCGTTGTGTTCGCTCTATTGATTTTCTCCCACGCACCCTAGAGCAGCTGTGGGATGCAGTCAGCATGGCTCCAGAAACCTGTGACAACCTACCAGGACCTTATTGAGTCACAACCCATCTAGCTGCTGTCCGTGCTGCACATGGTGGTTACACTGAATATTCGCTGGGGTTTATACTACTGTGCCCCGACTCTGTAGACAGATGTTCAATTCTGGTCCACATGGCAATGTTCTGTAGCACCCCTAATATATCTGTCAGGTAATAGGATAGTAAGAGGTTATGCTCTCTAAATACAGATCAAGTGAACAAAACAGAGTACCAGTCACCGCTATACAGGGGTCGAGGCTGAGAGGACAGATAGGAAGATATAGGTGACTGCCTAATGTGTTTACCCCGTTTATCCATAAGGGGGTGCAAATATGTATGTAGCTGTAACGCAGAGGTGGACTCGCTGGACCACCGCAAGCGATGATAGTTAAGCCACGCCAGGGAGCGGAGTCTAAGTAGCCCCCGGTTTTCACCAGAGCCCGCCGCAAAGCGGGATGGACTTGCTGCGGCGTGAGGCTACCAGGTCGCTACCCCTGACGTGACTTGCCTGTGGTGGCGGCCGGGGTACAGTGTGGTACAAAGACGTAATCCAGAGGAGTAGTCGGGGACAGGCAGAAGGTCAGGGCAGGCGGCAGAGGTTCTTGGTCAGAGACGGTCAGGGCAGGCGGCAAACAGGCAAGGTCAGGAACGTAAGCAAGCGGACTGGTACACGGGTAATCAGGACAGAACTCCAATACTCTCTAAACACACCAAAAACACACCAACGGACTGGCAGGAAGTGCTGGGGGCGTATTCCTTAAATAGAACCAGCGCCCGACAATTGACCAATTATCGGGATGCTGGCCCTATAAATCGAGAGAAGCCGTCGCGCGCGCGCCTTAAGTAGTGGGCACGCGCGCGGTGGCCGGGACAGGCGGGGACAGCGTTCACCGGAGCGCGGATGGGTAAGTGACCCGGCGCATGAGACCGGAGCGCAGAGGGATGGTCGCGGGGGGCAGCGGCGCCCGCGACCCCCGTGACAGTAGCATGTTATGGAACCGACAGCCGGCAGCGGTTGGGAACACAACTGTGGCATCTTAGCAATTACATAAGAGGGGGGCTTCCCAACTGGTTCCCCCATGATGCAATTGCAGGATGCTGACAGTTATTCATGGCAGCTGGTAGCCTTCTAAAGGTACCCAGGTTGCTATCTGCCAGGGTTTAATAGGAGGCTGTGATAAGAAAAACAGTCTAAAATTCAGTGCTATTGCAGAATATTGTACCCCCCCCAACTCCTTAAGTAGTCAAATAGTCTAAGTTGACTAAAATTAGAAGTAAATAGAGTTAAAATAAAAAAGTTTAACCCCATAAAGCTGGCTGTCCCTATTTTTTGGCATGCTTGTTTTTTCTTTCTCCAAGAGCCATAACTTATTTTTCCAGCTATGTAGACATATAAGGGTATGTGTTTTGTGGAAAAAGATGCACTTTTTAGTGATTCCATTGATACAATGTACTGGAAAAACAAAACAAAAAAAAATCCTAAGTGGGGTGAAATGTGAAAAAAACAAACTTGTGCCATTTTTGCAGGGATTTTGTTTTATGGCGTTCACTCCGTGTAAATGAGGTGTTATCTGTTTTCTTCAGGTTGGTACAATTATGGTGATACCAAATATGTAGGGTTTTTGTTATATTTAGAAAAATACAAACATTCTCTCTTTCTTAAATTTGCTCTGCAGCGCTATTTTCTGCAACCAATAATAACTTTTTTTTTTGTTCCTCCACCTATGTACCTGAGTGAAGGGGCATTTTTTTGTGGGCTGAAGTGTATTTTTTATTGGTATCATTTAGTGATACAAGTAAGTTTGATCACTTTTTATTTAAATTTTTTGGGGACGTGAAATGACAATTTTGGTGTTCGAAATTTTTTTTCTTCTGTTGCACTTTAATACATTAATGTGTAATTTTGTTATTTGTAAAATGGCAAAAGTGGGTGTTTTGAACTTTTATTATTTTGTATTATTATTTATTTTATTATTTATTTTTAAACCTTTCTCTATTTCTACAATTCTATTTATAGTCCCACTTGAGTATTTGACCACTAGGGGGCTCGATCATTTGCACATCCTTTGTCGCAGTACCGTTTCTCATTTATTTAGATCTCTCTCCTAGTTAGCTACTTTTGTAATATTTCATTAACCCCCTTACCGCCGCAGAAAGTTTTGAGCTCTATGATAAGAGCCCCATTTTTTAAATCTGACGTATCACATTATGTGGGAATACAGTGGATACAGTGGGTACAGAAAGTATTCTGACCCCTTTACATTTTTCACTGTTTCATTGCAGCCATTTGGTAATATTAAAAAAGTTAATTTTTTGCTCATTAAATGTATACTCTGCACCCCATCTTGAAAGAAAAAAACAGAACTGTAGATATTTTTGCAAATTTATTAAACAAGAAAAACTGAAATATCACATGGTCTTAAGTATTCAGCCATTTGCTCAGTATTGAGTAGAAGCACCTTTTGAGCTAGTACAGCCATTAGTCTTCTTGGGAATCATGCACGTTTTTCACACCTGGATTTGGGGATCTTCTGCTATTCTTCTTTGCAGATCCTCTCCAGTTCCCTCAGGTTGGATGGTGAACGTTGGTGGACAGCAATTTTCAAGTCTCTCCAGAGATGCTCAATTGGGTTTAGGTCAGGGCTCGGCTGGGCCAGTCAAGAATGGATAACCATAACTGTTTTATTTTTCCATATACAGAGCTGTGTAAGGGCTTTTTTTTGCGGAATGAACTGACTTTTGATTGGTGTCACTTTAGCATTTATATGACTTTTTGAACACTTTTTATGTGAACAAAAATCGCAATTCTGCCATTGTTCTGCCGGCATTCATCCAGTGGGTTAAAGGACATGAGAGATTGATAGGCTTAGTCATTACACACGCAGCGATACCACAGTATATGTACTTTTTTCTTTTTGATCTTTTTGGGGTGATTGCCATTTGTAATGGGGAAAGGGTGGTGTACATGTTTTAATTTATGTGTTTTTACTTTTTTTTTTTTTACTTGTCCCCATAGAGGAGTTGACTCAGTGATCAATTACTGTACTGCTACATATTGTAGCTGTCAAACACCATGCCCAGTTGTGCCCCCCCCCGCCCCTGTCTATTAGATTAATAGGTTTTCTACAATAAAAAACCTTATTTAACTTGGTTTCCATTTATTACTTTCTAATTGTGTCTTTCATTGTACCAAAGAATATACTGGGAAACCACAAAAAATTCATGTGGTAAAATGTGAAAAAATTATTTGCAAGGTTTTTTTCTTTACAGCGTTCACTCTTCGGTATATATACGAATCCGGCAATACCAAATATACAGGGTTTTTGTTACGTTCAATTACTGTAAAAAAGACAAAAAAATTCTATTTGTTAAACTTTTACTGCAGCGCCATTTTCTGCGACCAATAACTTTTTTTTACTTCCACCTATGGACCTAAATGATGGTGCATTTTTTGCGGGCTGAAGTACACTTTTTATTGGTACCATTTTGGGATACGTGCAAATTTTTGATCACTTGTTAATTGAATTTTTCTGGGACATGGAATGACCAAAACAACCTCAATTTTGGCATTTGGAATTTTTTTTCCTTGTACGGTGTTCAGCGAACTGGATAAGTGATGTTATATTTCAATAGATCGGCCTTTTATAGATGCCATTGTAATATATCGGCACCCTGCGCTTACCGAGTTATCCCGCTACATAGACCCTAACTGGCACCAAAGCGTATCCATATGTCCTGTCTCGGTTAGTGGTTAAAGGGATTTTCTTACCATGCCGTTTTACAGAGGCTGCTCTTCACACCCAGATTTAGGCTCACACTTCCTAGTTAGGATGTCGGTGGTTCAACATAAGAGATTGGCATATCAGCTCTGCTATTCCTAGCGGAAACTAATACAGGAACATTGCTGACAGAATATTTTAAAGAGTAGAGGAGAAGACTACAAAGCTCTCAAGGGTTAAAGTTTGTCAGTACCATAGAAAAACAAGCTCCCAGGATGCTGGTAGCTCAAAGCAGGTAGTAAAGTCATCATGGTTGGCCAGTGAAGCTGAAGCAATGAAAACAGAGAAATGGTGGATATCCTAGGAAAGCTTGTGTACACAAACAGGAGATAAGATCTCCTCTTGCTCTGAAACTAAGCAAAGTCAAAAACAGCAATGTATTTGGTAAAAGTCCCAATTTACCTTTGCCTACATGTTTAAAGCTAATAATTGTGGTGAGAAATACCCTTTAAAGAGGTATCCAAGGCGCTGATGTCCTAGAAATGTTTCCACATAATTACAGTGCATGGTCTTACATGTACATTAGGGTTATGACTTTTTAATCTTTTTGAAAATGTTAATTGTCGTTATGTTGCATTTTATGAACTTTTGTCTATATGTTAGTTTTCTGGTGTTCTTTTGTTATTTTCATTGCAAAACCTCATTGTAATTTCACTTATAGCTAAATTAAAAATCCTAGTACTTCATGATGTAAAGAATAAAAAAATCCAATAAATAGGAAATATATTGGTCTAAAACACTCAATAACAACTACATTAAGGGGAAGCCTCTATTTGTAAATGAAAACAACACACAAATGACCAAAAAGGAATCGAATTTGTGAATTACTCTTTATGAATTTGCTGCTAAGATTTTTGTTGGTTTTGCTAGTACAAGCTCTTCCATAAGCTTAACCGCTCGCTCAGCAACCATATTTGATCGGGGAACATCAAGCAGTGACAGTTCCTTTATCCAGTTTTAATAAAAACACTTTAAAGCCTTAGGACACTTCAATTAAGCGCCGCGAAGAAGTGACATGTAACTGCTCTCCCCCGGCATACAATACGACCGTATTGTACGCCGGGGGAGACTAGAGCTATGAATTACTGTAAGTGCAAATATGCGGTGAAATGGGCGCCGCAATTACGCCGTGTGAAAATACCCTAATAGAAATCTGCTCAGTAATCTACGCTGAATGGATTTTCAGCCAGAGAGTGTTCTGAAAAACTTTGATGGGTGAATCTG
The DNA here is from genome assembly GCA_025379985.1 of Phyllomedusa bahiana. Taxonomy (NCBI): domain Eukaryota; kingdom Metazoa; phylum Chordata; class Amphibia; order Anura; family Hylidae; genus Phyllomedusa; species Phyllomedusa bahiana. Next base: position 38,987 of record JAODAL010010089.1, on the reverse strand, counting down.
CAAACCACAGACAGAACCGTCCACCAAAACCATCCTAAAGACAATAAAAATCCCGCCCGGGAAATTCAAAAAACAAATTTTAGCTTTTATTTTGTATATGCCGTGTGGATGAACCCTTAGTATTGTAAAACTGTATTGGAAAGTAAAAAGGAGCTGTATTGTCAGCTGCCAGAGTAGGAAGGAGACTAATTTTGCCCAGAGCCTAGCCCCAGAAGGAAGGATCGGCAGAACCACCAAGGGAGGCACATGAATGTAAAATTGATTAAACATGTACTTTTTATGCTATAGTCCCTGCAAATTACTTTATATGGGCTATTAAAAGCCTTAAAGGACTTTTGGAACAAGCATAGTTCATTAAAAGGGTTTCATAGAATTACCCCTTTTAAAAGGGGTTTTTTCCCCACATATATCTTTTAAATTTTTGGGGACAGTGAAAATAACACTTTTGAAATTTGGGTTTTGAAATTAAACCCAAAATCATTTAGAAATAGCGGGCGTTACCTAATCTTTTGTGTTTTTAGAGCTAAATCATACCTGAGGTGGGGCCACCCCCAAATTTGCTGTTTTTTGGGGCTGCCGCATTTAGTTCAATATCTGGGTCAGGACAAGCCCCCTGTGCGGAGATTGGCTGTCCTGTGCTTACTCCCCCTTGAGCTGTGTGAAACAGGCTGCCTGTACCTCTCTCTGCTACTCTCCCATTGATGGCTCAAAATTAAAAAGGATCTGGGAAATTTAAAACGGGTCTCTAAGATGCTAGATTCACTCCCCTCACCCATATAACACACCCTTATACACTCTGCATTTCTCACATTTGTTTCACCCTTTTCGGGCTAAATTTTTTAACTACACCAATGCGGGGGTTTGGTTTCAAGGGGCGTATGGGGCCTTTGGGGGAGGGGACAGCTCTCCAACATAAGAACTGACCATTGCCCGGAGATCTGGGGAGCAAAGGGCATCACTCCCTCCCTCCCAACCCCAGAATGAGGAAATCTGAGTGGACAAGGGGCAGGGAGGGGGGGTGAAAGATGTCACACGCTTCCCTTGAGGGGAAATCAAAATTTTCTGGAAAGGGAAAACCCCCCCCCTGTAATTTTTAAAATCTAACTAGTGACAAAGCTCAGATGAATGCAAAATTCTGAAGTGAGAAAACCCCTTTAAGACAGAATAAAACAAAATATGAAGTGGTAGTCCACCATACCTCATTCACACATTTGGCATTTCAATTGTTACACATCTGGTAAAGTAGTCACAGTCACTCACCTCATTGCCAAAAAAAAAAAAAAAAAAAATTGCTCCCATCAATTACAACTGGGCCCTTTAAAATTTTTTAACTGTCCCTCCCGTTCCCTCCTTATGAAAAAGGGGATTGGGGCTTTTTAGTTCAAAAGGGAAAAAGGGTTTTCCCCTACAAATGCTTTTACCAAACCCAACCCAATTTTTTTTCAGTCTCGCTCTTGCTGCCCAAACTTAAAAAGTTCCCCCTAATTTTGTCCTTTTAAATTTAAAGGGATTTTGTTTCCAAGCTTGTTAAGGGCCAAAGAAAACCCTTTTTTTCCCGATTTAAACCCAATTTTAAAAGGGGAAAGTCCAATTTAGTTTGGTATTCCTTTACTTCGTCTGGTGGCTTTTTTATCTCCTTGGTATCCGTTTGGTCATGTTGGTTTTTAAGGTCTTCTAGAATCTCACTCCTTTTTAGTATGTATGGCTCGATGCAAGGAGAACGACAGAGCTGTCTATGCTTCTTGGTCACTCGGGAAAAAGGGGTTTCTGCTACAAAGTTTTCTTAAACAGTCGGACTCATTGTCAAATTTGTGCTTTTTTTCTGAGTCAAAAATTTGAACAAACAGGTTCCTCAGAGGTCCCCTTTTTCGGGAACCCAAGCCTTTCTAGAATTAACTTTATCCATGGTTGGCTTCCGTAGTATAGTCCACGGTACAATTGCACTTAAGTGTGTATCACTATCTCTTTTTTTAAAAGGGGTCCAAAACTATGGCCAAAATCATTTTTTAAAAACCATGAAAAAACCCGGGCATGTTCCCCCCTCCAAACCTTTTTTAACAAAAACCCGGGAAACCTTGATTTAAAAAGACCCCAAAAATTCCCGAAAAACAAATTTAAAAATTTAAAAAATTTGACAGTTTTGGAATTATCATAAAAATTTTTTAGGAAAAAAAGGGACTTGTTTCGAAAAGAAAAAAACCCCACTTTTTTCACAATTCACCAAAATTATAAAAAATTTGGGAAAACAAAACTATAAGAAAAAGGTTTTCAACTATGTAAATACTTTTTAGGGGCTTAATTTAGAATAATAAAACTTTTAAAATCCCCCAAGGAGCCCCCCGGGTCAATTTACTGTTAAAATTTTCAAGGCTTTTACGCCGCACATAAAGACATTTTCAAATTAGCGCCCCGGGCATACAATCTTGTAAATTTTAAAAGCGGGGGGAGGAAGCCCTAATCCATAAAAATTTTTTGCGCGCATCTCGCCGGGTTTTTGAGCCCCAAATAAAGGGCCCTGAAATTTGGGGCCGAAGTTTGCCCGTGTGAACATACCCTAAAGGTTAAAAAGGTTTCTCTGCCACACAAAAAGATACAAGTATTATAAATGGCACATAGTTGGTGGGGGGGGCCTGTTTTTTAGTTTTTGTTTTGAGCCCCGAGGGGTTTAAAAATTTTTTATTTTTTTACCCCCGTTTTTCTAAATTTTAAAGATGTTTTGGAAGTGCCAAAACTATATAATAATTTAAAAAAAGTTTTTTAAATAAGATTTAAACCCTTTTTAAAACGGGTATACTTTTTTGAAAAACTTTTCCCCGTCCATCCACCGATAATTCCAAAATATAAGCCATTTAAAATTTTCCCCCGTTCACAAAAAACTCCTTTTTTAGGAGGACGGGTGGGGAAAGGGCCCCAACCTTTAATCAATTTAAAAATCATTACCACCATTTTTTTACTCACAGGCTTACCCCAAAAAAACCCCCCCAAAAACCCCTGAAAAAAACCCCTAAATCTATGTCCTTTTTGTGATCCCAAAAGGGCAAGGACCCTAAAAATAGTTTGGGTTTGCTTTAACAACCAGTTTTAATTTGGAGAAAATTTTGTTAAAATTTACGTTTCCCCCCCAAAAATAGGGATGCTACTGAATACGCTTCCCCCCAGACCCCACCCCCCCCTTTTAAAAAAAAAAAAAAAATTAGTCTGTTTTTTTTTACACATTTTTTCGGGCAAAAGTATTTTTTCGGGACAGAAACCAGGGATGAAACAAAAAATTTAGAAAAAATATTACAAGGGAAAGGTTTTTAAACTTCTTCTTGTTTTTGGACCCATTCCTGTTTTTTGGCCCCCCCAAAAACTGCTGCAAAAATATAAATTAAAAAAAACCCCAATGAACACAGTCTTAAGGGCAAAAAAAGGGGGGAACTTTAAAAACAAAACTCAAGCCCCTTAAAAACCACAAAAAAATATAGAACATAAAAAATTGTATTTTTAATTCAAATTTTTCAATGTGGTTCCAACTTGTTTGTATAGGCGAAGAAAAATGACAATTTTATAAATTTTTGTACAAACAAAAACGGTCCCCTTGAGAAACTTGAAACTTGTTTTAAACCATGGATTGAAACACAAATTGAACGCCCATTAGGATGTTTTTCTCTATCCTGAGGTCCAGCAGATTGCCAAAATTCCCACTGCCCCTGTCAGTTATGGGAAGGCTGCAGATGGTTGGGATGCTACAGACTGTGCCTTCCTATTTGTAATTCTGACATCTGTGTGACAACCAATCACTATGGGACTGATTTCATTGCAGAAGTCAGCAGACTTGGGTCACTGCCTTCAGTCACAAAAGGGTGAAATTCTATTTAGATTTGCAGAAGAAAGAAATTAAAATCGTTAGTTCACTATTTAGATTCTATATGGCAAATTTTTGATTCATTATTTAAACCCCTTTATTTTTCTACAAAAAAAACCTAAATTAACCATTGTTTTCCCTCAAGTTATATATGATGAATTGCTTCTCTATATTATAAAGCAGTGTTCCCTTATCTTTTGTAGGGTGTGAGCCCACCCCTCAAAACTTTAAGAGGGCCCGTTAAAGCCACCCCTAAAAATTTAAAATTTTCCCGGTATAATTTATTCTATGAAATATACATGTAAGTTAATGATATCCCAATTATATGTATTTTAGCCTAGTTTTTAGTGTCAGCTCTATGGTTCTGACCATTTTTTCAGGTTCTAGTAACTCTATGACCTCTTTGGTGCCCAGAGGTGTAGCCTTGTTTTTATCGGAGGAGAAAAAGATTGAATTTGCTGCCCCGTATCTGTATTCCAAGGCAAAAGACATAGTGGCTTGTTGTTAGAGTGCTTTCACACAGAGGGTTTTTTTGGTGCGTTTTTTTGTGCAGAAATGTACCTTTCTGCACAAAAAGAAATCCAAAAACACACCAAATATGCAGCTGCGTTTTTTTTATGAGTTTTTTGTGCAGAAAGGCACAGCTATTAATGCTATACATTTCTGCACCAAAAAACACACCCAAAATGCACCAAGAAAACCCGCTCTCTGTGAAATCACCATTAACCCTCCTGGAATCTGGGCACTTGTCCCACTAGATCCCCTCTCTCCTCCAACCGCATTCCTGCTGTGGCCTCCCGTGCACAATAGTTTGCAAATCTGGCAACAGCGAGAGAGCTACATGCAGGGGGCCCAAAAATAGATGTGGGTCATAAGCAACTGACTAAGGAACACTGTTATGCAGTAAATACCCTGGTGGTAGTACCTTGTAACATCCGTTGCTTTCCTATTTATATTCTCTATGCCCTGTAATGACCCTTCATATTCTACATGACTTTAAAAAAAAAAAAAAACTTAACTTTTACAATTTACATTCACATAAAAACTTGATTTGAACAATAGGTCATTTTCTAATGACACATTCCCTTCAAAAGGATTCTGCACTTTTCATTGTTAGATTTTTTTTTAATGTTGTCATTAAAAGAGAAAATGAACAGACAAGAACATCAGAAATGCTGTTACAGAGAATTGACAAATATAATACAGACTTTTTAATGATATATTGATAACAGGTTATTATGAGTCCTGTGCTTTGTGAGAGTAATCCAGTAAACACATTGTTATACACAAATTTTAACAAGAACACCACTTATAAAGAACCAATGGAAAAAACAGAACCTAAACAGAAAAAGAGAGAAGAAAAGGTGCTTGGAGTCTCTCTCACATTATTAACTCAGAGGGCTGTGCATAAATGGTATCGTAAGTCTAATTGCGAACATGAGCTTGGACAGCAGGAAAAGAAGTGAGCCACCCAACGATGCTCCCTTAGGGCATGTTCACACGGCGTCCTGGGGCGCGTGCTGTACGTGCCGCGATACGCCATGTGTTTTGGAAGCACCCGCTGATCAGCGCCTACTTCCAAGGCCAGGGGGGGCCAGCCCCCGGCCAGCCAAATTTACTTCTATTATAAGCGGCGCGACCTGTCCCTTCTCTCCCCGGGCGTACAATACGATAATCGGCGTAATTCATAGTTCTCTCTGAGAGCTATGAATTACTGTAATTGCAGCACGCATTGCGCCACATATAAAGCCCAAATACGTGCCGAAATTACGCCGTGTGAACATACCCTTAGGGTTCGTCCACTCGCCAATCCTTTCCAGTTGGAAATCCATATGGATTTGGATTTTAAAAGTCGTGAAAAAAAGACAGTAAGGGCTTGTCCCCACGGCACGGGTTTGCAGCCGGTTTTCGGTTTTGAAAACCGTCTGCAAACATTTACACGGACCTCTCCGGAAAACTCACTGCACGGGTTTTCCACCCGGCGGCCCGAGAAACATTGATCATCTTCATTCTTCCGACCGGTTTTCGGACGGAATATGAACATGTCAATGGAAGGGGGGAGGGCTTTTCTCCGCTAATCGCGGACAAAAGTCGTCCCCTGCGGCCGTGTGCATGGCCCGAAAACAGTACAAATACCGGTCGGATAAACCGACCGGCATTTGTCCTATGACGTGGGGAGGCGGCCTAAAAATATGTTTACACACCTCATCGAGTGCTATGATTTTAAAGCGTATTGCCCAACACATACTGAGCAACAGGAGAAAGTAGTGACATGTCACTTCTTCCCAGCATTTATGCGCCAGGGAAAACGAAAGAGGATGGGGGCCAGCACAAAGCGCTTTAGAAGTATGCACTGGCCAGCACATAGTAGCAGCAGGCATATAGTGGAGCGCAGAGTTCGCGCCGCTATACGCATGCAATTAGCAGTGTGAATTCACCCTAAAACTATCCCCATAGACCTCAATTGAAAATCCATACTGTAGTCCACACAACTCGGATCTTCTGAGGTCAGGTTTCAAAACCGACATTTAAAAAAAAAAAACTTAAACCATGTTCAATCTTCCGCCGTATTTCACGTCAAAAAACACATCCAAAATATTTCTATGTCAGATCCGTGTCCAAAACCTGATAGAAATGAATTGGACTCATTTTCTGACTGTGAATCTGCCAGGAAAAAAGATCTCAAGACCCAAATAAAATCCTCGTCTGACGAGTATTTTGTGATTATTGTATGGACATGCCCTTGAGGTTGAGAAGTTTTACAATCAAGTTGTGAACATTTAACCAAAATTGTGCGAGACAAAGAAACCACCAAAGCACATGTAACAATGAACCTACTGAGCCGCAAGATCTCCAGCAATAGGAATATGGCATTGGATAAGATCATGAAGTATTTTATCCATCTCATCAATATTTTTTTAATATTTTTCTCTAACACATGGCACTAGCAGATGCCTTGTGAGCTCACCAAATAGCCTGGTTCCACTGTGATATGGAAACTTAAATCTCAAGGTCTTTTTCACAATTTAAAATATTAGAAGTTTTATTCAAATAATTTTTAGTTAAGACATCATAAAATATTCTAGATCTCTTAATGCGAACATGTCAGGTTTTTATGCTGCCCTATCAGAGGCCACAATGTTGACAGAGGGAGAGAAGCTGAGCTCTGTGATATAAAGTTTTATATGATTTGATGCTGAATTTCTGAGTAAAAAGCAGAGAAAATTTTAAAAGTGAAAATGAACGATCTGTTGACTCCCACCCAAATATCCTGATTGACCGTTTGCTCTGTACTGTAAACACTGATTCAGGGTAAGCTGTCAACCATTATATGTGGACTGGGTAAGAAGGACTTCCACTGTCAACTAAGGGTATGTTCACATGGCGTAATTGCGGCGCGTACAGTACGCCGTGTGTTTTGGGAGTCGCGCTGATCAGCGCGTATTCCCAAAGCACGTGGAGCGCCGGTAGCCCGGCGGCCCCATTGACATGCATTGTTCGCGGCGATTACATGTCAATTCTCCCCCCGCGCGTACAATACGATCGTATTGTATGCGCGGGGGGACGACGTGTAATCCATAGCTCTCTATGAGAGCTATGGATTACCGTAATTGCGGTGCGCATTTTGCCACGTATAATGCGAAATACGTGGTGATATGCGCGCTAAAATAAGCGATGTGAACATACCCTAAGGGGTCCCGTCTGAATTTACTCTGCTTTTTACTCAGAAGTCTTGCTCCAAACCATATAAACCCATATATCCCAGGACTCAGCTTCTCTTACTTTGTCATATCCTGCACTCAGATAGGGCAGCATAAACCACTTGACAAGTTCCATTTAAGGTTTCAGTTCACTGGATTCCGAAATAAGGAATCTGCCATTGAAGGGTGGATACAACTTCTGCACAAAAGATCTGAGAGAAGGTGTTTAATCTGCAAATATTTATAGGCTTCAAATTTTGGGAGGCCGAATTTGCTCTGTAAGGCTACAAACGACAGTATTATTACTATTATTTATGCAATTATTCCCAGGACACTGTACATTCATGGGGGAGGGGGGAGCAGGAGGGAACAAACAGTAAAAACCAACACTATACCTTCGCACAGATACAATTCTAGGAATGCGCGTAATTAAATATATTATTAAAAAATTATTCATATTAAAATATAACTTTTAATAAATACACACTATAAAGGTGGCTATAATCATGGCGCTCCCATCCCCTTGGGATACACCAACTCCTGGGTACACACGTGTGTTATCCTGGTCTGTATTGACACTGAAGACGCAGGATTATGTGTGAACATAATATTTAATGAATATCAATAGTGTAAGTTTATAGAATTGTTGACCCATTGAGGAGTCCCTGAAATCGGGACGAAACGCGTCTGAGGATTTGCATGTACTATTATTCTTTTTGTGCGTATACTTACCTATTGTTGAGGTTTTGAATATATCTTTAATAGGATAGTGTTCACATTTACCCATTATCATGGACTTATATGCCCTTTACATTATGTTGTAGACTGTGTTAGATTGCGGTCTTTATTCTCTTTATATATTTGCCTATATCAGCATAGGGTTAATTTAGGGATTTGTTCAGGAGTTGTTGCGGGGTCACCCTTTTTCAGGGCGGGTTCCCACTTAGGGCATCTTTCTAGATTAGGATTTCTAGGGGAAAGTATAGGGGAAATTCATATATCTACGATATTAGCTATTATTGTCCCCCTAATGTTGATTAAGAATATAGTTTTTTAGTGTGTATTTATTAAAAGTTATATTTTAATAGGGGGAACATACAGTACAAAAAAAAAAAATAAAAATAAAAAAAGTACAATAACAAAAATAAATGACTGACCACTATTATGGAGGGAGGGAGAACCCTGCTCGCGAAGGCTTACAATGTAGTTCTGTGCCCCCATATAGGTCGTCTAATGTATTAAAATCGCTTTGCCTTTTTGAAGTTAAGGAGAGATCTGGAATGTTTCTTACTAAGAAATTTAGGGGAATTGGCAGGTGGTCTTGTTCACCCACCTCTATAAAGGAGTTGTAGCAGTTATAAGTAACTCTTACAAATTGGTAGTGAATAGGAAGGTAATGGCTTTAGATCCAGAACCCTTTAGATTAGAATTTCGTTGCCACCAGTGGTTAAGTTGGGCTAGTATACAGCTTTGTGGTATGCAGATCTGATAGACTTCAACCACCTGACTGGAGATGATGACTCGTAAGGGAGTCGGACAAATGAGTTTACTTTTTGCTTTGTGAGAGGAGTGGTCATTTAACTGGAGAATAGAGATGAGTGCAGAGAACATAAAGAATTTTCAGAAGAATCATCATTTTATATATCAATATGCTACACAGCCATGAGATCGCAATTTTTGCTACTGTGTCTAGTTCACCTTGTATCAACTTCATTAGCGGAGGCAAGTTAACCTTGTGAAGGCTTCCATCGCTGCCATGTTTTCGATTGCCCCACTTCCGGCCCCAGGCAGGAAGTGGGGAAACTGCTATCTTGGTACACCCTAATGCATTGTATATGTATATACAATGTATGTATAGGTGTATATACAGTATATATGTAATGTATGTATATACAATGCATTAGTCTGTAGAAATGATCGCACCCCCTAGTGGTGAAGCACCCTATGGGGACTCAAAGTTAAAGTAAAAAAAAAGTTTTAAAGTGTAAAAAAAAAAAAGATATATTTAAAAAGTTCAAATTGCCTCCCTTTCGCCATTTTACAAATAATAAAAAAAAAAAAGTTACACATATTTGGTATCGCAACGTTTGAAAATGTCCGATCTATTAAAATATAACATTATTTATCCCTTACGCTGTAGAAGAAGAAAAATTCCAAACGCCAAAACTGCACTTTTTTGGGTCATTTCACATCCTACAAAAATTGGAATAAAAGTGATCAAAAAAGTCGCTTGCATTCCAAGCTGGTAGCAATAAAATGTACACTTCAGCCCACAAAAAATGTCACCAACATCCATAGGTGTTAGTACAAAAAAGTTATTGGTCGCACAAAATGGCGCCATGTCGCAAATTTAAAAAAATAGAAAATGTTTGGAATTTTTTTATGGTACCAAGACATAATGGAAGCCCTACATGTTTGGTATTGTCGGATGCGTATCAACCTGTAGAATGCAGATAAAATCATTTTTACGGAAGAATGAACGCTGCCATTTTCCAGTATATTCTATGGTACCATGAATGACACCATTAGAAAGTACATCTTGTCCCACAAAAAAAAAGCCCTCAACCATCTATTTAGGTGGAAAAATAAAAAAAAGTTATGGCTTTCAGAAGACAAGGAGGAAATAAATGTAGAGTCATATTCAGGGCAGTTCCTAGGCTAAATCGCACTGAGGGCGAGGTGAAGAAATTTCGCCCCCTCCTCTCCCATGCCGTAACATAATGCACCACAATGCGTCACATTGCTTCACCATAAACCATAGCCAAGCTATTTGAAAATCCTTAACATAATGTGCTACGTATAAAACGATAAAATAATAGTGATACAGTTACCAAATATAACACTGCTACATGAAACCAGAATCCCAGGCTAATAGTACCAATATCCTACTAGAACACATATCACCAGCACGTAGTGACTGAATAATACTGCTACACTATGACCACATATCACCAGCACATAGTGACCGAATACCACAACACCGTGATCACATATCACCAGCACATAGTGACCGAATATCACAACACCGTGACCACTTATCACCACAGTGACTCAATAATACAAACTGACCATTACTGAATACAAACCATTATACTACAACCAATATTACTGTCATACAGTGACCATACAGAGATGGATACCAGTTGTACATCAGTTCTGCAGACATATAAATGATTACAGTAAAGTTATATCTAGTGTCTCACAGGAGACGTCTCTGAAGAGTTGTTCTCTTTCTCTTATTTGTCTCCATCTGTCCCAAACACCATCTCCCGGCCACGACTCTTCACTGTAGAATATACAAAACAAACATCTTAGACTACTCACTTTATCAGCAGTTCTCTACCAATTCCTATTTCTATACAAACTACCCATCAATAGCACCTCATATAGTTGCCATGTAATATGCCCCCTGGTAGCCATATAATAGCCCCCTGTAGCCAGATAGTAGCCCACTGTAGCCATGTCATACCCCCCTGTAGCCAGATAGCTTCCCCCTGTAGCCAGATAGTAACCCACTGTAGCCATGCAATACCCCCTGTAGCCAGATAGTTGCCCCTGAAGCCATGTAATACCCACTGTAGCCAGATAGCTGCCCCCTGTGGCCAGATAGTAGCCCATTGTAGCCATGTCATACCCCCCGTAGCCAGATAGCTGCCCCCTGTAGCCAGATAGCTTCCCCCTTAGCCAAGTAACCCCTGTAGCGCAGATACCTTAGCCAATAGTGCCCCTGAAGCCATGTCAATACCCCACTGTAGCCAGATGCTTGCCCCTGAAGCCATGTAATACCCACTGTAAAACCATATAAGAGCTGCCCCCTGTAGCCAGATAGTAACCCACTGTAGCCATGTAATACCCCCTGTAGCCAGATTGTTGCCCCTATTGCCATTTAGCAGACCTTGTAACCAGAGAGTAGCCCACTGTAGCCAGGTAGGTGACCTCTGTAGACATGTAGTAGCCCCTGTAGCCAGCTAGTGGCTCCTGTAGCCAGATAGTAGCCCACTGTAGCCATGTAATACCCCCTGTAGCCAGGTAGTTGCCCCTTGGGGAGCCAGCGTAGTGTTACCCCCTGTACCAGTGTGCCTGTAGCCATGTTAATTACAGCCCCTGTAGCCATGTAATACCCCCATAGCCAGGTAGTTGCCCCTGTAGCCATGTAATACCCCCATAGCCATGCTAGGGTTTTCCCACTGTAGCCATGTAATACCCCTACCATTAGTCCAGATAGTTGCCCCTCTAGCCATTAATACCCCATACAGTAGTTGCCCCTTACCATGTATACCCCATAGCCAGATAGTTGCTCCTCTAGCCATTAATACCCCATAGCCAGATAGTGCCCCTACCAGTAATACCCCCCATAGCCAGATAGTTGCCCCTCTAGCCATGTAATACACCCATAGCCAGATAGTTGCCCCTGTAGCCATGTAGTACCCCCCCTTGTAGCCAGATAGTTGCCCCTGTAGCCATGTAGTACCCTCCCTTGTAGCCAGGTAGTTTCCCCTGTAGCCATGTAATATATCCCCCTCTCCCCATAGCCAGATAGCTGCCCCCTGTAGCCACATAGGTGCCCCCTGTAGCCACATAGCTGGCCCTGACGCTATGTAATACCGCCCTCCCCCCTGTAGCGACTGATAATAAAATAAAAAAAAACGTACTCACCTTTTCAGGTTCCCTGCAGCGCGGCCAGGTCCGGGAGCTGGTGATCGGTGTAAGCGGCGTGACGTCATCACGCCGCTTACACCCAGCACTCAGCGTTGCAGGGGCCGCTGTGAAAGCTATGCGTCCCTTGCGACGCTGTGTATGTACTACAGTGACTACAGTGTCAGGAAGGGGTTAATAAAGTAATAAAAACTAACAATGCAACAGTTTATTGTCAGCAAAGTAAACTGCGGAAAAAAAACTGAAAGATGAGGCATAAGAAGAATGTGTGAGCAGCATCCCCCCCAAACACTAATAGACATGATAAGTCGAAGCTGGAGGTAGTAATACTGGAGAAGTTCTGTTCCTCAATAATCTTAATAAAAGTTTTAAAGTGTAAAAAAAAATATATATATTAAAAGTTCAAATTGCCTCCCTTTCGCCATTTTACAAATATAAAAATAAAATATAAAAAGTTACACATATTTGGTATCGCGACGTTTGAAAAAGTTCGATCTATTAAAATATAACATTATTTATCCCGTACGGTGAACACTGTAGAAGAAGAAAAATTCCAAATGCCAAAACTGCGTTTTTTTTGGGTCATTTCACAACCTACAAAAATTGGAATAAAAGTGATCAAAAAAGTCGCTTGCATTCCAAGCTGGTAGCAATAAAATGCACACGTCAGCCCACAAAAAATGTCACCAACGTCCATAGGTGTTAGTACAAAAAAAGTTATTGGTCGCACAAAATGGCGCCACGGCGCAAATTTCAATAATAGAAAATGTTTGGAATTTTTTTTACGGGACCAAGACATAACGGAAGCCCTACATGTTTGGTATTGGCGGTTGCGTATCAACCTGTAGAATATAGATAACATAATTTTTACAGAAGAATGAACGCTGCCATTTTCCAGTATATTCTATGGTACCATGAATGACATCATTATAAAGTACATTTTGTCCCACAAAAAAAAGCCCTCAACCATCTATGTAGGTGGAAAAATAAAAAAGTTATGGCTTTCAGAAGACAGGGGTCAGATGACAGGGGTCACATGACCTGTCTGGTCATCACATGACTATGTAGTCCATACATTTACTCCATGGCAGCCATTTCTATGGACAGGAATGTGGGTTGTACAATTTTTTTTTTTTTTTTTTTTTTTAATAGATAGGGGGCGACTGCATTGTTATAAAAGATGTGCATGAGCAGAATTTTTAATACATGTACTGTAGAGAACTGTATGACTATTCTGTACCTAATAAATAAAACAATGGAAAGTGGACAACTCCTTTAAAGGGGTTGTCTCACTACAAGCATTGCTTTTCATGTTAAATATCTTGCAAAAACAAGTCACTTTGCAATATATGTCCATTGACAGTATCCTACCTATTCCTAGATATCCCCCTTGTATGGGCTGCATCAGCTCCTCATGTCACTATAGCTACAGACCTGTTTGATCTCTCCTGATAGGCTGCCAGTGCTGGTTGCTATAGCTACAGACCTGGCTTCTACTGCAGCCTAGTAGAAGCCAGTAAACACGCCCCTGAATTCAAAGTGAAACCAAGAAAACAGGACAAATCAATGTAGTGAGACAACCCCTTTAAGGCTGTCACCACTCACCACCAACGGAAACAGGAATTGGGCTTTGGCAAGTGACACTTTGGAGTCACGGTTTCCAAGTCTCATAAGTTCCCAGACAATGGTATGACTTGTCACTTTGTTTTGTCTGCTATTACAAGTGCATGTAACATATGAAGCCGGTCATCCTTTAAATTGGAAGCTTCTTGTAGCTTCAACATCCCAGCCAGTCCTACATGAGTAAACTGGATAAACAAGCATGTAACACAGCATTTTCCGTCAGTTTGTCTGGTTTTCCTTTAATATGAGGATTATATTGCTGAATTCTTGTGTCTGCAACAGCTTTTTTCCATCAACCACTTGATCTGCTCTTTGATATAAGAACTGCTGTTAAAACTAAGTTCTCTGGGGACGTATCGTGGCCTGCAGGCGTTACGTGACTGTAAATCAACATTTATCAATGCATCTCTATAATGAAAGTTTCTGTAACATAAATCCAGGAGCACTTGTCAACGTGTATGGGCAGTAAGATTATGTGGAGCTCACAGTATTTGCTCTCAAGGGGAGTACACCAAGTATTTCTCTATATTTTATACATTTTAAAATGAATAATTTGAGAATTCTGGATTGTATGAGGTTTATTCTGAGCACAATTTACATACGTCTACCATGTTTCCCCAAAAATAAGACACCCCCGAAAATAAGACAGTGCATTTTTAGTTCTGAAATTCAGAGTTTGGTTGCTTATGCTGAGGTTTGTGATGAAATCACTACAGTATATTAATACATGTTGATGTTTTCTTCAACAATAAATGTTAATTATGGTTCATAGAAAAAAAAACATCCCCTAAAAATAAGTCTTAGCTCATCTTTAGGAGCAAAAATTAATGTAAGACACTGTCTTATTTTCGGGGAAACAGGGTATAGACCTTCCCTAGTAGTGCACTGGTAAACTTACACCTTGTCTACACAGCACTGGTTTTTGGTCAGATTTTTAAGTGGATAACGTATTTAGAATCCGCAAAAATCCGACTGTAAACCAGTCCCCATAGACCTCAATAGAAAATCCGAGTTGTAATCTACAGAGCTTGGATTTTTTTATTGTTGAATTTCAAAACCGCCGGTCTCAAAAGAAACTTAGAACACGTTCTATAATCTGCCATATTACAGCGAATTCTAATACAGTTCAATGTTAAAAGGGCCGGCCGAAATCCGATTCAAAATCCGCACACACACAAAAAAAAGCGGTGAACGATTGCGAAATACCGTCTGATTCTTTTACAAAATCGGACGGTGTTTTACAGTTACCGTGCTATAGCCTTAAAAGTTCTACTAAGAAATGGCGTGGCTGGTTGATACTTGCTATAATACAATGCTTTTGAAAGTTCGGAGGTCACTTAACATTCAGGCAGTGGGTAATGAAAAAAGGTGGCTAGGAAAGTGCTGTGGAGGAGGAGAAGAGGGCAGAGCTGTAGGAACTCTCTAGGGAGTTTGGTGTATTGTGTGCATTTCGGAAAGTTAGGTTGACTGTTGTTGGTGCCCTGGAAATGAGGATCTTGAGGAGGTAGTGCAGCTTCTCGTCATGTGCCTCTGGATGTTCTCCTAAGAATCCATGTATTCTAGTCAAAACCATAAAATTACAGAAACATGGCCATATTCACTGCACAATGGCAGAACTAAAACAAGCATTAAAAGTACAAGGCAATAAAAGCCCTAGTGCTACATCAGACAAAGTTGCACAGGTGTTGAAAAATTGCTGACACACCTGCTATCCATGAGAGGGGTAATTGCTTAATACATATCTGCACATTGGACAAGTACCAGTTCACACCAGTTTGCGGAAAAGCAACAGTAGCTTAAAAGGGAGACCGCACAAATGCAAAAATACTGATAACCATTCACACAACTACTATCCATGGGGGGAGGGGGAGTTGTTGCTATTCTTCCAGTTAGATCAAGCTTATAAAGAGTGCTAGTCATACAGTTACATGTGGTGCACCATGCTGATTTACAACCAATTGGTGACGCCCATACTATTTCATTGGGTAGGTTTCCCAGCATATTCCAAGTGCCCAACACCAAATACTGAAACCCCAATATTTTTTCAGTATGGGGTTTTGCCTTGTGATACTGGGGAGCAGAGGGTGTCAGTATTTTGTAAGGGCTACTTGGAATATGTAATCCGCTTAATAAAATAGGATGGACATCACTAATTGGTTGTAAGCCATTATGGTGCACTATGTGTACAGTAAGAGTATATCTTGCACTCTATATAAGCCTTTGCTAGTATCACACATAGCGGTCACCCCTCTTATGGATAATAGGTGTGTGAGTGGTTATCAGTATTTTAGCACTTGAGCAATCTCCTATGTATGGTGTTGTGGCTTTTCTACATACTATTGTGAACTGGTTTTAATCTTATGTGCTGTTATATACTAAACAATTGCCCCCCTCTTGGATGGTTGTGTGTCAGCGATTGTTCATCAGTATTCTGCACCTATGCAACGTCTCCTATAAAGCACTGGGCTTTTATTGTCTCCTACTGAAAATGTTTTTTTTCCTGTCATTGTGCAGTGAGTATGGCCGTGTTTCTGTAATTTTAAGTATGGTAAATAATGTTCCATTTTTCAGGTTTTTTTTGCAATTGCTAGTCACAACTATAACCAATGGGATGCCAGAGTAGTGGATTGTCCAAGGCATTGTACATTTTTTTGTATTTTAAAAACCTGGCATAAAATGTTTCTCCTGGGGTCTAATGTATTTTAGCCAATATCAATGTAGGACACTGAAAATACAAGATCATTTGGTTTGAACAGAATGTTAGAAAACGTAATTTTTTCTTACATGGAATCGGTCTATAGAATAGGATTCATACATATGATGCTCTCCAAAGTGCTGTTAGGAGGGGGAGGGAAACAAATGAGTATAAATGGTATCTCCCATCCACTACAAGAGCCCTTTCAGCAACTCATTCATTCATTCCCCACCCCCATAAAGCCTTTATATAACAGTCTAATACTGATAAGCATAAAACAACCAATAATCATATTACAACCAGTCACATTCAGAAACAGACTCATTGCAGAGAATTATAAGGAGTTTACAGTTCTTTGTTACAGACATTCCTTATATATTCTCAGCTTATCCAAATTGGTCTATTCATGTATATTGCCTCATACACATCCGTAGGACTGTACTTTCACTGAAACAGACTGACCGCTCATCTACACAGCAGTGATAAAAACTTTTTAGCTCATAGGTTCTGCATTAATCCATCACAAGAAAACTTTGACTCCTAGGTATGAAATCAGAGACCTATAGTTATACAATAGGTCCATGGTAGACATGTCATGGCTTCATATAACCTGGAACCTCCATGAACCCATAATAAGGTCATGGGCATGAGGTTGTATGTAGGTTTTAGAGAGATGTAACATGGGCCCATAATATGGACAGAAATCTTGGTCCAAGTTCAGATCATGTTACTTTATTAGACCACAAGTTAGGCCGAGATCCACAGTCCAGATACGCACTGTTGGATTGGGGTCCAGTGGAATTTCATTCTGGGGGCACGCACTGGTGGAGTTGATTCTGGAGACCACCCTACAGATACTGTACATGCTTCTTTATACTCTGCCTCTTGCCTCTCTGTGCATCTCCCAAGAACATAGATGTAGTTAAAAAAAAACAAAAAACTCCAGGTCTGCAATGCTCAGGGGCCCACCATGGGTTTCCTCTGTTGGCCAGTCCAAGCCTGCTCATACGTGTGAAAAAATGCCTCCTTATTTCCCTTGCATGAGATTGGCCTCAGGCCTCCCTCACACACACACACACACACACACAATTTTTCAATGTGCTTTAATGCCTTTAAAAAACATCATGGGTTTCAAGCATTTAATCTACAAATTTGCAAGTCTTTTAGTCGAATTTTTAATTTTGAAACATTTAAAACATCTATTTTTCTGGTATTTTTCAGGTGGAGAAATCAAAGGGAAAAACGCCATACGAAGAGTCAGCTGCGTTTTCAAGAAAACAAAAAACACCACCAACATCAAAAACACCAAGAACCGAAAGACTTTGGGCGACATGTCTGAAAATTGGCGTTGACGCAGCAGTTTTTAGGCGCATTTAATCAGTGTTTGTGACGATCCTTACAAAAATATTTTCGTGTGGTATACCTTGCATAGTAAACTTATTGCGCCTAAAAAGGTGTATTGCGCAATTGAGGTGCAAAGTGTAACTCTGCTAGTGTACGTAATGCGCCTCGATAGGCGCATTGCGTTACGGAGGCACACAGTATCATTGCTACTATATGTAATGCGCCTTTTTAGGCGTATAATGTGTCGTGCTCGGCGCCTAGTTTTGGTACATTATTACAGTTCATTTATATTGAGAATATAATAATAATAATATAATAATTTTTATTTATATAGTGCCAACATATTCCGCAGCACTTTACAATTTAGAGGGTGTACATACAGACATTACACATTAAAAGAACTTACAAAAGAGACACGAGGTGTGAGGACCCTGCTCGCGAGAGCTTACAATCTATTATGGTGTATGGGTGAGACAAAGGGTTAAGAAGTGCTCAGTTTACAATGGTCCAGCCATGTTACATAAATAGGGGTTGGTTTACATAAAAATTGGGTGAACCTGCCACCCTGACAGTACATCTATATACAGATAAGTGCCTGTGAGTGCCCTAGTGTAGGGAGTGACAAATGTGTGTGATAGCAGTTAGGCCATGTCCCCACTGCACGGGTTTTCGGCCGGTTTTTCAGCCGGTTTGCGGTTTTTCAGACCGCCTGAGAAACCGGCCGAAAATGAGCACAATGGTGCTCTATGGAAAACCCGTGCAGCAGTCCCCACTGCACGGGTTTTCTGCCCGGCGGTTTTGTCGCCGGCGGACCGGCGACAAAACATTGAACATGCACAATCTTCCGTCCGGTTTCCGGACGGAACATGTGCATCTCAATGGGAGGGGGAAGGGCTATTCTCCGCTCATCGCAGAGAAAAGCTGTCCCCCCCGTGGCCGTGGGGACGGCCGCAAAACCGGACAAATACCGGCTGGCAACCCGGCCGGTTTTTGTCCACTGCCGTGTAAACGGCCCCTTAGGGATCTTGGTGGGCCAGGCTGAGAAGATGATTTCTCAGGGACCTCTTAACACTATGAGAGTTCTGAGTGTGCCTGATCGTCCATGGTAGCATGTTCCAGAGAATTGCCGCCGCACGTGTGAAATCGTGGAGACGGGCATGGGAGGTTCGGATGATTGATGAGTGTAACCTGATATCATCAGCAGAGCGGAGAGAGCGGGTAGGGTGGTAGACAGAGATGAGGGAGATGATGTAGGGAGGAGCAACACTGTGGAGAGCTTTATGGGTGAGAGTGATGAGTTTATACTGTATCCTGTACTGAATGGGCAACCAGTGCAGTGACTGACACAGGGTAGAGGCATCAGTATAGCGGCTGGAAAGAAAGACAAGCCTGGCTGCTGCATTCAGGACAGATTGAAGAGGGGCGAGTTTGCAGAGAGGGGGACCGATAAGCAGGGAGTTACAGTAGTCAAGACGAGAGTGAATAAGAGCAACAATTAGGGTTTGAGCTGTTTCCACAGTGAGAAAAGTACGGATTTTGGAGATGTTCTTGAGGTGCAGATGACAGGATATGATGTCAAAAGTTTATTTTGCTGCAAAATACACAAAAACAATGGCGCATTCCTATTGGGACATGTCATCCTTTGTGTGCTGTGTGCTTTAGTTTTTGCTATACAGTTTAAAATGACATCTAGCTGCAGTGTTCTTGACTTAGCAGCGAAAAGCCGCCTCATCCTTATCCTTTCCTAGCTTTCTAATTTGAGATTTGAAGAGTAAAAAAAAAATAATTAAGATTAACATAGAAAATCTTCAAATTAAGAGAACTCCCAACCGATTCATTTGGGCCTCCGACCAATTATGACAGCTTCTTCTTAATTTCAAATTTGCTAGTTTTTAATATGTGCAACCTTCATACACAAAATAGTATCTTCACAAGAAAATTCTACCAGGAACTCTGTTGCTAGGCAACTAGCCTCAGTTGCTAGGATGCAAGTCCTTTAACATACCATCATGAATGCTATCACAGAAAAAGATTAATGTGGTATGAACAAAAGGCCTATGAAAGAGGTTGGGACATAAGTGCGTCTGGTTTACGCTCCGAGAACAATGAAGCTGCCAAGCCAATCTGAAACCACCAACATCATTGTTCAATAGGTCCGGCAATGTGCTCGGGCTGGAGGAAGTGCATTTAATAAGGGAACTTTTTTTTTTTCTTTAATCTGCTCTAGAAAGTTGAGGACAACTTTTACTTGGCCTTGGTGAGCATGCAATTCAAGGCAGAATAGACATTTAAGCATGAAAATGAGGTAATCTCCATGCAAATCCTATTATAATGCAAGAGACGGGGAAAAAAAATACAATTAAAGAAAAAAAAAATCAAATAGATGGCTGAAAATGCAGCACAGCTGAATATAAATTACGAGCTACTAAGGTCTCTTGACTTGATTTCGAAATTATGTCCAGTGTTAAGGAAGTTATAAATGGAAGACAATCTGCTAGAAAAAAATAATTCGAAAAAAAAAATCTAATTTTAAATTTGATCACATATTAAAATTGTATATTTGTCCTGTTGTGATATCAAAATAGTAAAAGGGACCCAGAGAGTGTGATGAACATTTACAAAACAGCAGATGTACTAATAGAATCACACTGCGGCCACATTTTAACAGCTTGCTGCCTGAATTAACTGCTGGAGCACACGTCTGTCTATTGGGGGTCAGGAAATTTCAATATGAAAGCCCATGAAATTTGAAACCTTATCATTAAGTCTGAGACAAATGCATTGAGCTGCCAGGCCCATGGTCATCTTGCAAATGCAATAGTCCTGAATATATTAAGTAGCATCTGTGTCCTCCTGTTTATTCCCTGTGGATTTTGGGGCAAAGACTTATCTGCAGCTGTCTTATGGGATAGGACTGCTTTGCTCCTCATAAAGTTTATAAAATCACAAACAGTCAAGATTTAATATACAAGTCAATAGGGAGAGGCTAATCTAAAAAAAAAACAAAAAAACCCCAAACATCTTGTCTGGACCCAGAGTCTCAGGAATTTCTAGATTGTCTCCTTGATCTGCTCAGGGCCATGGTATGAATACACTACAGGCTACTTTATGATCATTACAACATATGGACCAGAGGCGTAACTTTAAGCTCTTGGGCCTTAATGCAAAAGGTGTAATGGGGCCCCCCAGTTGCCACGCGCCATTTATAATACTGCTGTCTTCTTATGTGGCAAGAGGGCTTTTGGGCCCCCTCAGGCTGCAGGGCCCGGTAGCGACTGCTACCGCTGCACCCCCTGTAGCTACGCCCCTGATATGGACGCATTATATACATTTATCTCCATGTAAATATATGACATCTATACTGGTTGCTGTATATACTATAGTATCATCCCTATGTTTGGGAACTCAACATTCACACTTGACACATGATAAAGGGCATATTTTAGTCCTTGTATCAAATTAGTCAAGATGTTCTTGATGCCTAAAGCATTCACTTGGAATTTAGCGGTCATTTTAAAAATTCTAAATTTGACCAGCCTGCGAAATTTAACTATGTTTTGGAAACCATATGTGCAGTAACTGTTAGGCTATGTTCACACGGTGTATTTGCGGGGCGTAATTACGCCCCGCAATTACGCCGTGTGACCGGGGGCGGGGCGGGAGCGGGGGACTGAGCAGGGGGCCGGCACTTCGCCGGCCCATTGACGTGAATTACTAGCGGCGCGTATTTGCGCCTAGTAATTCACATGTCAATTATCTCCCGCCCGGCGGCTTCGCCGGGCGGGGAGAGGAGACGTAATCCATAGTTCTCTATGAGAACTGTGAATTACCGTAATGAATGGGACGTTTTCGGCCCGTAATTTGCGCACTTCGGCGCGTAATTACGGACCGAAATACGTCCCAAACTTAGCCGTGTGAACATAGCTTTAGAGGATCTTACAAAAAAAGTCTACATTTGTGATTCACACCTCTTCAACTTGAGGTTTCATGGACAGAAAGTAGCTGTCCATCAGCTATCATGATCAGTCCTGTTAGTTTTCATTAGCTTGCTTTGTGGGTCACCCAGCTAAGTAATTGTTCATACGGAGGTAGATGTAAGATATTGGAAAGAACTAAGGTTTTACTAATAAAAGTACATTTTTGTATTTTAGGACAACATCTATGAATTTGCATGCAGTATTTTTTCGGTGTATATTGCGCCAAAAAACTGCTGGCACGACACATTTTAATGCGCCTAGTGTTGTTGTTCAGCACCTCATGGCCTTCATTAAAATGTATAGCTTATAAATTACAATTCATTTATTAGGAAGTGTAGTTCAATGATGTTATTCCTGAGGCAGAAAGTCACAAGCTCCACCTGTCAAGACAGATTATCAAGAAAAGACACAACACAGACTGCTGTTATAGGGGGGAGACCCATATTACACAGCCAGACTGCTGTTATAAGAGGGAGACCCACACAACACAGACAGGCTGCTGTTATAGGGGGGGAGCTCCACACTACACAGCCAGGCTGCTGTTATAGAGGGAGACCCACACTACACAGCCAGACTGCTGTTATAGGGGGAGACCCACACTACACAGCCAGGCTGCTGTTATAGGGGGAGACCCACACTACACAGCCAGACTGCTGTTATAGGTGGGAGACCCACACTACACAGCCAGACTGCTGTTATAGGGGTGAGACCCACACTACACAGCCAGACTGATGTTATAGGGGGAGACCCATATTACACAGCCAGACTGCTGTTATTGGGGGGATTCCCACTCTACACTGCCAGACTGATTTTATAGTGGTAGAACCACACTAAACAGCCAGACTGCTGATATAGGGGGGAGACCCACACTACACAGCCAGACTGCTGATATAGGGGGGAGACCCACACTACACAGCCAGACTGCTGATATAGAGGGAGACCCACACTACACAGCCAGACTGCTGTTTTATGGGGGGAGACCAACACTACACTGGATGGCTGCTGTTATATGGTGAGACCCACACTACACAGCAAGACTGCTGTTATAGGGGCAGCTCCACACTACACAGCCAGACTCCTGATATATGGGGAGCTCCACACTACACAGCCAGACTGCTGTTATAGGGGGGAGACCCATATTACACAGCCAGACTGCTGTTATAGGGGGGAGACCCACACTACACAGCCAGACTGCTGTTATAGGTGGAGACCCACACTACACAGCCAGACTGCTGTTATAGGGGGAGCTCCACACTACACAGTCAGGCTGCTGTTATAGGGGGAGCTCCACACTACACAGTCGGGCTGCTGTTATAGCGGGGAGACCCACACTACACAGCCAGACTGCTGTTATAGGGGGGAGACCCACACTACACAGCCAGACTGCTGTTCTAGGGGGAGTCCCACACTACACAGCAAGACTGCTGTTATAGGGGGAGACCCACTCTATTCAGCTAGGAAGCGGTTCGAGGGGGTGACCCGCACTACACAGCGAGGCTGCGGTTATAGGGGGAGACCCACACTACACAGCCAGACTGCTGTTATAGGGGGAGCCCCACACTTCTCTGCCTGACTTCTGTTATAGGGGGAGACCCACACTACACAGCCAGACTGCTGTTATAGGGGGAGACCCACACTACACAGCCAGACTGCTGTTATATGGGCAGACCCACACTACACAGCCAGACTGCTGTTATAGGGGGAGCTCCACACTACACAGCCAGACTGCTGTTATAGGGGGAGCTCCACACTACACAGCCAGACTGCTGTTATAGAGGGAGACCCACACTACACAGCCAGACTGCTGTTATAGGGGGAGATCCACACTACACAGTCAGTCTGCTGTTATAGGGGGAGCTCCACACTACACAGCCAGACTGCTGTTATAGGGGGAGACCCACACTACACAGCCAGGCTGCTGTTATAGGGGGAGACCCACACTACAGAGCAAGACTGCTGTTATAGGGGGAGACCCACACGACACAGCCAGACTGCTGTTATAGGGGGGAGACCCGTATTACACAGCCAGACTGCTGTTATATGGGGAGACCCACACTACACCGCCAGACCGCTGTTATCGCGGGAGACCCCCACTACCCAGCCAGACTGCTGTTATAGGGGGAGCTCCACACTACACAGCCAGACTGCTGTTATAGGGGGAGACCCACACTACACAGCAAGACTGCTGTTATAGGGGGGAGACCCATATTACACAGCCAGGCTGCTGTTATAGGGGGAGACCCACACTACACAGCCAGACTGCTGATATATGGGGAGCTCCACACTACACAGCCAGACTGCTGTTATAGGGGGGAGACCCACACTACACAGCCAGACTGCTGTTATAGGGGGAGACCCACACTACACAGCCAGACTGCTGATATATGGGGAGCTCCACACTACACAGCCAGACTGCTGTTATAGGGGGGAGAGCCACACTACACAGCCAGACTATAATAAACCACACTAAAGACACATCCAAACTGCTGTGATAGGAGGCGCACCAGACTATGCAGCCAGACTGTTCTTATGAGCAAGGTTCTCAGCTGCTGTTATAAGGGAACTCCAGACTATATACAGAAGAGGTGCTTTTAGAGTTCCTTTTAAGAGTATATCTTAAACCAGATGATTGTAGACATTAATAAGGCACAATAAACTTTATGGTTACTGAAAAGTATTGAAGTCATTTTACACTTGACAGTTACACACATACAAGGTAGCACATAAGGCCTACTGGTAGCAGCAATGTCATATCATCAATAGGGCACAGACCCTAAATATGGAAGTCTGTTTAGGGAGCCCCCATAATTCGTCTATCGGAAAGGAAGGACCTTAGGCCAACAACCTATGAAGTCAGATATAGGTAAAAGTAAAGAGCCAAGACAAATCAAGTTCAAAACTACTAGAGCAGGCTCATTAGTCTGTCTTAGGTGTCAAAACTGTTCATCCATTGTGAAAGGTGACTGTCACCCCACTAAAGGGTACCCGATTAAAATTAAGGGGTTCTACACATGTGACAGCATTCAGGTCATCTACATGCTGAAATGCCCTTGCGGGGGAGTGTATGTTGGACAGACAAGTAGGGCTGTGAAGATCAGGATCAACGAACATAGATGTGCCAGCTGACCGTACAGGGTTAAAGCAGTCTTGAGGAAACAGGCGATGTTGATGAAAAGAAAAGGTTTGGTGAAACCATGGTGGCTAGGCACTTTGTAGAAGAGGGAAATGGGATATCGGAGGTAAGGTGGTATGTATTGGAGGAGACCAATTGCAGCGATAAAACACAAATCAATAAGTTGCTTCTGCAAAGAGAAGCATTATGGATCGCTTCATTGCAGACACTCATTCCCAAAGTGTTAAATGAGCATTTCTGTAACCAGGGATTAAGCAAATTAAGTTGTTTGTACTTATTTTGAGGTTTTTAACGGTCACTCTGATTCATCTATATACGGTATTGCAAACCTATAGCACGCATGCTTGAGAAAGGGGGTGCCGCATCCACGGAAACGTTGCACAGGTGTGCGTTACGTTCCGCCCGGTTTCTGATGGTCCCAATCTATGTATTCTTGGGAGTACGCATGGACTGATGCAAACAGCTGGACATTTGCCGCGCCAGGACACTTGAGTATACTGCTTGCATTTTCAATTGTGGATTATGAATTTTTGGAAGTGCTAAAGTTTGTACACACAGGAACAGGTTTAATAAAGAATGAAGAGTTATTCCTGTGCCCTACTGATGGGACGGCGTGGTTGCTTGCAGTATCAACAGATTTGGTGCTTATCTTCTGATAGTATTTGAATGTCACTAAACTTTCAAATTCTCTTCTTGAGTAGTTCTTCACAAGCCTGGGGACTGTGGGACTCCACACTGGTTCACTGAGAGCCAAGATGGCCGCTGTGTGTCCTCAGGGATACTACCCCTTAGAGCAAACCTGTCACATAGGTTATGCTGCCCTCAGCGGTGTGTCACTTATTGTGTAATGTACTGTAGTTTTCTAGCATTTATTGCTCAAATCTGGCAGAAGGCAACCCGTGCTGCCAGAGAGGAGTCCACTTACTCCGTGAGCAGGAAAAAGCCCTGTCCACCCTCCACCTCTTGAGTTTTCTACCTACTGATAGTAATAGGCAGAATCATTAGTGGGTGGGCGTGGCTAGTGGACGTGTATGTCAGCGAGGGCAGCATAACCTGACAAGTTCCCTTTAACCAACCCGTTACCCTGCTCAAATGTTCCTCAGGATTGAACTAACCACTCCATGTTGGTAGGCGTTCACCTTCAGAAGTCCTCATGACTGCAGAGCCACAACCTGCTATGGGATTACTCCAACCGGTAATAACAGCAAGATAGTACAACCTGAATTTCCTTCAGGCCAGCTAGCACCTCCTCCTTTAAGTTTGAGGCCAAGAAAACTACCATTATCTGCCAGGGAATGGCAGTGCTGCAGCCATCCACAGTCTGCCATCCCACTGTGGCTCAGTATTTAAGTTGCTGTGACAGAAGTCTACATACACTATATAAAAAGACACATCTGCATGTTTTTCTCACTATCTGACATGAAATCAGAATAAACCTTACCTGTTTTAGGTCAATTAGGAACCAAAATTATTTATATTTGCCAAAAGCCAGAATAATGCGACATAATTTTTTACGGCATTTTTATTACTTTCTGCAAAGAAAAAAGTTTACATATATTTCATTAGTATTTGGTAGCTTTGCCCTTAAACTGTGTGACTTGGGTCAAACGTTTTGGATATCTTTCCACAATAGTTGGTAGGAAATTTGGCCCATTCCTCCTGACAGAACTGGTGTAACTGAGCCATGTTTGTAGGCCGCCTTGCTCACACCTGCCTTTTCAGCTTTGCCCATAAATTCTCAATAGGAGTGAGATCAGGGCTTTGTGATGACCACTCCAGAACATTGACTTGGTTCTCCTTAAGCCACTTTGTAACCAGTTTGGCAATATGCATCGGGTCATTGTCCATTTGGAAGACCCATTTCCGCCCAAGCTTTAAACTTCCTGGCTGATGTCTTGTGATATTGCTCCAGTATTGTCACATAATCTTCTTTCCTCATGATGGCATCTATTTTGTGAAGTGCACCAGTCCCTCCTACAGCAAAACAACCCCTCAACATGATGCTGCCACCCCAGTTGGGATGGTGTTCTTAGGCTTCCAAGTTTCTCCCTTTTTCCTCCAAATGTAACAATGGTTATTATGGCCAAACAGTTTCATCAGACCACAGGACATGTCTCCAAAAATGTAGGTCTTGTTCCTGTGTGCATTTGCAACCATTATTCTGGCTTTTATGTGTTTCTTTTGGAAAAATGGCTTTATCCTGGCAGAGTGGCCTTTCAGCCCATGTTGATACAGTACTCGTTACACTGTGGATAATGACACAATCTTACCAGATTCCGCTAGCATCTTCACAAGGTCTTTTGCTTTTGTTCTTGGGTTGATATGCACATGTCAGAGCAAAGCACGTTCATCTCTGAGACACAGAACCTGTCTCCTTCCTGAGCGGTATGATGGCTGAACATTCCCATCTTGTTTGCACTTGCGTATGATCGTTTGTACAGATGAACGAGGCACCCACAGGTATCTGGAAATTGTACCCAAGGATGATTCAGACTTTTGCAAGTCCACAGTTCTCTTCCTGATATCTTGGCTGATTTCTCTCTGATTTTACTCACAGAAGTAGTGTGTTTCTGGTGTGCATTAAAAAAAAAAAACATCCACAGCTGTATCTCTAATTAACTGAGATGTTGCCAATAAACCTATCAGAAGCTTCCAAAGACATGACATCATCATATGGGCCATCCCTAATGGTTTATAGGCAGAGTAACCCTAGTGTATGTAAACTTTTGACTTTGTAGAAAGTAATAAAAATACCTTAAATTCTCTCTCAAATTATTCCGGCATATGGCAAATATAAATAATTTTGGTTCCTAATTGACCTAAAACAGGTAAGGTTTATTCTGACTTCATGTCAGACAGTGAGAAAAACATGCATATATGTCTTTTTTATATAGTGTATGTAAACTTCTGGTTTCAACTGTGTGTATATATATATATATATATATATATATATATATATATATATATATATATATATATATATATTATATATTAAAATATACATACACACACACACAGTTTTCATAAATGAGGCACAAACTGCTTTCACTTAAATCGCCCTTAAAGGGAAGCACCAATATATTTTTTTAATACTTAAAACAAAATACTGATACATATTTTATACTTCTTAACAGTTTTAATTTTCTAATTGTAGATTTTGTTATTTTTGTCTTCGGCATATGATTATGAAGGCAGCCATCTTGCCTGAGCTGCTTTTAACAGCATTTAGAGAGATGCTTTACTGGAGCTTCATGGTCATAGGAGCCTGTGAACAGAAGCAGACCTATTGACTTCTATAAGAGAGTTTTCTAAATACGCTCTGTGACCTGGGAAGAAGTCAGTGTGTCGGGAGGGGGAGAGGGTGGTGGACTGGTGGATCCTGTGTTATCTATACACAATGATGTCACCTTTCAGTGTATTCCTGCCTGTACTAGTAGTGAGGAGACTGATGAGGAGTTTTGTCTACAGAACAGGAAGCGTGAAACTATTATTCGGCCTAGTGGCCAAAGTGAAAACTGCAATGATATATATAGTGATATGAAAAAAACAAACAAAAAAACCCAAACCTGTAGAAATGTGGTTAACATAAAAACATGAGTTAAACAAATGGTCGTTTTTTGATGACATATTCCCTTTAACCCCTTACCGCCACAGCCAGTTTTAACCTCCCTGACAGAGCCTGTTTTTTAGATCTGACATGTGTCACTTTATGTGAGAATAACTAATATTTTTACCTATTCATGTGATTCAGAGAATGTTTTCTCGTAAGCGAAGTTAGTAAGAAATTTTGGTCCATACAATCCTTGTTTATTTGTAAAATATATCAAAACATTGTGAAAGTTTGGAAAAGGTCATAAATTTCTGTGTGTAAGACAGATATCTGCTGTAGGTTGGCATCATTTTGAAGTGTCTTTTTATTTTTTTACATTGGGGTATTAGAAATTAAAATTCACAGTGAAGAAAAAAACCCAATTAAAAAATAACTTTTACTTGATATACATTAAAAGAGTGCCCTTCCAAAATGGAGGACCCACAGCAAAAACACCAAAAAATTTTTTCTCCTAGAGAGGGAGAGATGCTAGTTCCTCTAAATCTAGATATCCAATAAAGTAGTACTGACCCAAGGGTGAAAATCGCCCCTTCGGCGGAGTAGTCGCCCCAACAGGAGCGGCCCCACCTATTGAGAGCGCACCCTAGGTCAGACACCCTTTTGAAGCATTCCCTTAAAAGGATATCAGCAAGGACTCCCATATGTGCTATAGACACTCTAGGAGAGCAATTCTACCCACATAAATCATTTTTTAGTCAAAAGCACAAAAAAAAAAACGTTCTGTTGTGTCATTGATTCAAAACCCGTGTGATTTGTTCAAGACCCGCAAAAACACCAAAATTTGTTCTCCTAGAGAGTGAGAGATGCTAGTTCCTCTAAATCTAGATATCCAATAAAGTATCACACGGGTTTTGAATCAATGACACAGCAGAACGTTTTTTTTTTTGTTTTTTTTTTTTGCTTTTGACTAAAAGAATGATTTTATGTGGATAGAATTGTCTCTCCTAGAGTGTCTATAGCACATATGGGGGGTTCTTGTGTTTTCCCTTTTTTAGGAATTGCTTCAATGGGGGTGTCTGACCTATGGTGCGCTCTAAATACGTGGGGCGCTTCCTGTTGGGGCGACTACCCCGCCAAAGGGGGCGATTTTCACCTTTGGGGTCAGTACTACTTTTTTGGATATCTAGATTTAGAGGAACTAGCATCTTCCCTCTCTAGGAGAACAAATTTTGGTGTTTTTGCTGTGGGTTCTCCATTTTGGAAAGGGGATCTTTTAATGTATAATCAAGTAAAAGTTATTTTTTAATTGGGTTTTTTTTCCACTGTGAATTTTGCTACAAATTTAACCAAATGGTAAAATTAGATTTATGTCTGTGAGGTATTAGAAATTAAGTAATTATTTTTCACCTTTGCAAGAAAATGTGCAACATAGATTTTGTTTAGGGACCAGTCCAGTGTTGACATGGCTTTGAAGGGCCTTATATTAGACACTCCCATAAATGGCTCCATATAAGAAACTTCACCCCTTAGAGCATTCAAAACAGAACAGCATTTAGGAAGTTTTAATTACCCATTAGGTGTTTCACAGAAATTAAAGGAAAGCGGAGGTGAAATTTCAATTTTTTTTTTTTTTAGGATTTTCAATTTTTATCCATTATTCACTGTAGATGATAACAGGGAAATGCAAATCAACATCGATTCCTCCAATTCTACTGTTTTTAGAGATATCCTATATGTGGCCCTTGGGCGCCATTTGACTCAACCACAAGCCTCGGATTAGGAGGAGCGCTTACTGGATTTCGGGGTCTCCTTTTCATTATGATTTTCTTTAGGCGCCATTGCACCCTAAGGTGATAAAACTTAATAATCACCCCTAAAAAGACCCCATATTGGAAACTACACCTATTAAGGAATATATCCAGTGGTATAGGGAGTATATTGACTCCACAGGTCTTTTACAAATTGTTTTAGCGTTAACTTCGTTAAAGTGCGTTTACACGGTAAAGACCAAATACCGGTCGGATTTGCCGATCGGTATTTCGTCTTTTTTTGGCACGCAGGGGGACGACTTTTCTCCGCAGTTTGCGGAATCAAGCCATGTCCCTTCGCACCAACACGTTCATGTTTTCCCCGAAAACCGGGTGGAAGAATGAACATGTTCTAAGTTTTTCGGACCGCCGGCGGTGTAATAAAACGTTCGCGGTAAAATCCGTTCAGTGGGGACTGCTGCACGGATTTTCCATTGAAGTCTATGAGGAGAGTTGCTTGTCTGTTTTCAGACGGTTTCTAAAACTGCAAACCATCTGAAAAACCAACAAATAAGCAGTGACGTGGGGCAAGCCTTTAGGCTGTGAAAATTAAACATTTTTTCCCAACAATCTGCAATTTTAGCTGAAAATATTTAATCTTTGCCAGGAATCCTGGAAAAAAGCACTCCAAAATTTGTTATGCAATTTCTTCCAAGTTTGGCAATACCCTATATGTGGGTGCACACTACTGCATTTACAAAATCTCCAAAGTGCCAGAACAGGTGAAACCTTCCAGAAGTTGTACATCTTGGATTCAACACCCTTCATGGATCTCATCTAGGGGTGTATTGTGCATTTTTGGTGCACAGGTGTTCCAATTTTTTTTTTTTTTAGCATTGGGTCATGAAAATGGGAGGTGTGGGGGAGGGGGAATACAGTTCCACCATTGTTTTCTGGGCTTCATTTATACTGCAGTGCGGTATTAATGGTATTAATGACAGAATAACTTTACCATGCAGGGCAGTACAATTGCAATGATATACGTTTTATGTCGTTTTTTAGGTTTGATTACTTTTACACAATAGAAATGCATATGTAAAAAATAGCCGTAACTTTGTTTTTTTATTTTTCTGTATATGGAGCTGATTAAGGGCTAGTTTTTTTTGCGGGATGAGTTGACACTTTTTTTGGTATCATTATTGGGTTCATGTGATGCTTTGATCCCTTTTTAACAAGGTTTTTGTGAAGTGGCAAAATACAGCGATCCTGGTAGTGTTCTTTTTTTTAAATTTTTTACAGTGGTCACTGTATGGTATAAATGACATCCTAGCTTTACTCAGCAGGTTGATACGATTACAGCGATACCCAATTTGTATACTTTTCATGTTTTACACAATAAAAACATTTTTATCCAAAATAAAAACATGTTTTTTGCATTGCCATAGTCCGAGAGCTATAACTTTATTTTTCTGTGTACAGAGCGGTGTTATGGCTTGTTTTTTGTGGGATAAGTTGATGTTTTTATTGGTATCATTTTTTGGGGACAATGCTTTTTGATCGTTTTTAAATTTTTTGGAAGGCAGGGTGAAAAAAAAATACTGCAATCCTAGTAGTGTAATTTGTTTTTATTTTTAATGGCGCTCACCGTGCAGTAGACGTGACAAGTTGATTTTACTCGGTGGGTCGTGAAGATTACGGCGACACCCAATTTATATAGTTTTTTATGTTGAAGTGCTTTCTTTTGATGCCATAACTTTTTTTATTTTTCCATATATGGAGGTGTGTAAGGGCTTTTTTTTTGCAGGATGAACTGACTTTTTATTGGTACCACTTTGGAGTTTATAGGTCTTTTTTTATCACTTTTTATTCAATTTTATGTGATGCGAGATGAACGAAAATTCTGTGACTTTTTTATTTAAGACGTTCACTGTGTGGGTTTTATAACCTGACAGCTTTATAGGCTAGGTTGTTATGCATCCACGATAACAAATATGCATACTTTATTTATTTTTTATCTTTTTTTGGGGCGATTGGCGTCTGGAAAGAGGAAGAGGATGGTGTAAGTGTTTTTGTTTGCGTTTTACTTTTTTTTTCCTTTTCTTTGTATTTTTTTTTTACTTTTCACCATAGAGGACTTGTATCAATGATCTTCAGATCACGGTTACAATGGAGAGCGCACCCCAGATTATGCTGGTACCTTCTCCATGGCAAAAGTCAAACACTAGCCAAGAACATGCCGGGCCCTTAAAAACATAACAGACAGCCTGGAAGCCTTTGTTAGGCTTTTGGGCTGTCAGGGAAGCTATTGGAGATTGCAATTGCGCAGCAGGGGCTAAAATGGAGACAGAAGGAGCTCCCTCCCTCTGTCTTACCTTTAGCTGCCACGATCGATCACGGCACCTAAGGGGTTAATCGTCCACAGCTATTGTGAACTCCAGCTGCTGGTGATGCAATATGGGGCCAGCTGTAATATACAGCTGATCCCATGCTGCAATCATGTGGGTCCGGCTTGAGAGCCCGTACTATGTCCAGGGCATACCAGTACGTCCATTTGCGGGAAGTCACATCCCGCTAGGACGTACAGGTATGTCCAATGTCGGGAAAGGGATAAACAGTGCTCTTAAAAGGGACATCAACAGTTTTTACATAAGAGGGAAGAATAATATTTAAGTTCAACCGTTACTGTTTTCAGTGGAGGCTCAGACCGTACAGCAAAGTGCTGTTATATAAAGACTCTAGTCTACACAGACAGACTGTGTAAATGGTTACGGAGCATCTGAACCATGGTGCCTTCCCCCTCCCCCAAATGCCTGGAGGTGGTGACATTTACCATCGGTCGCGGTCATTGTTTACATTGAAGCGGTCATCAGTGTGTGATGGAGCCAAGCCATATGCACTTTGCCTTTTTGTGACTCTTCCCCCTCTCTCTGTTTTGGTTGCAAACCCGTTTGACACTCTGCGACACTTAAGTCAGTGTCCACTTCCGTCTGAGAGCATCCTGCTTGAAGGCTCGCAATGGCAAGGTACTGGTGATCAGTTGTAAGGTGTTGTCCATTTAAAAAAAATGTTTATCCTGAAATTTCAACCAAAAGCCAAATATCCCTAACTTTTTATGAGTAGTGTAGATCAAGAATATGCTCGATTTCATGTTTATATTCATTTTGTGAGAAATGACCGCCTCAGGTAAAGGTGATGATGCCTGAGGAACAGATATTGCAATCTGAGTAATATACGTAAAGGAAGTCCACAGCACTCAGTTGTGTTTAGATAAAATTATATTTCACACTCCACAACAGAATGTCCATATTTCTTCAGTAGATCCAATTAATTAAGCCTATAGATAGAGTACAATATATGAACTTGATGCAAAGTTGTGACTCAGAGTTGTTGTGATGTGTCTGTTTTAAACAAAAAAAAACCTAAATTGACAGGTCAAAAAGATAAGCATGCCCGCTTTTTTTTCCCTCCCCCGGGAGCGAGCGCAGTGTGCTCTTATTCTCCACTATACTACCTCTGCCTATATTGTCGTCTTGACCACCCATCAGACCATGTGGAATTCATTGGGTTTTATGTCCTAGTAAAATCCCCTTAACCCCAATCACTTCCTTCTGCATTATTCCATTTGTGACCTGTAAGACTAAGGTTTTTGTTTAAAACCGGGAAAAATCAAACAAAAAAGGAGTCCACAATTTCCTTCAAGTTCATATTTTTGGGACTCTACAAAGGTTGATTAATTGAATTTCTGGGAAAAAATGTGGGGAAAATTTTTATTTGGGAAAATGAAAAATACTTTTTTAGAGCTGTGGAAATTCCTTTTTTATTTTTCGTATTACAATTAGCTTAAAATAGTACAAATGGCCATGGGGAAAACGAAAGATTTTTTCCGGTACTTTTGGAAAAGGTCCCCCCGAGGCTGCTTATTGTGTGTGATATGGAAATTAGATTAGGAATAAGGCCCGCTTTACTGCCTGGTGGGGCAATCTTTTTTTAAAAGCGGGGGGGTGAAATTGGCACGGCACTAAAAAACAACGGGAAAAGAAACAATAAGTAGTATCAGTTCCAATAGTGAAATCACTTTGAAGGTGCTAATGTTAACGTTGAGAAAGACTCCCTGCTTGGTGGTGAAGGTCATAAAATCTGGTGGATGGTTAAATTTCACATACTTTTTATTATCCACCAATGCTACATATGATATTACCTTGCAGCAACCTCATTACATAAAAGTCTTAAAGGGGTTGTCTCGCTACAATGATTGGGTTTTAATTAAAAGATCTTTAAAAAACAAGCAGCTTTGCAATATATGTTTATTACAAATGTCCTACTGATTTTGAGTTATCCCTGGTAGTAGGAGTGCATCAGCTTCTCAAATCACAACAGCCACCGACCTGTTGATTGTTATCTCACTGGCTGCCAGTGCTGGTGACTCATCAGCTTCTCAATGCAGGTCAGAGCACAGAGCCCCTCCAGCACAGTATGAGGCCACTTCTGATGCTTCTGTAGGGAAGGGAGGGGGAGGGCTCTGGCTTCTGTGTCTGTGTAGCTGTGCTGCCTGGATTAACCCTGTGTGTGCCTGCTCCCTCCTGCTCTATACACAGATTGAGGAGTGCAAAGGTGAGGCTGATCTGTGGTCAGTAAGATGTGACAGCAGTGAAGTGTGTTACTATAATCATGATGTGCCTGTGGAGCTTTGACTATACTAATAGAACAGATCCGGGGTGCACGTGAACGGTTCATATCCCTCCCTGCTCTGCTGTATTAGTGACACATCGTGATTATCGTAAAACACTTCACAGTTGCCCTGTGTCTGTTCTGACAGGGTTTGTTTGTTGTTGCTTGAGATGTCCATGGAGATTTGTATGCTAAGCAGGGGGTATAGGAACCTTTACACCCCCCTGCTCTGCTATTAGCATACACAGCTTCACAGACCTCTCCACACTCATAGATCAGCCCTCTCAATGTTCTCTCCTGACTCTGTAGAGAGGAGCAGCAAGAGTTTGGCCACAGCAGCCGCACAGTGCAGCTGATCCAGCAGTGAGCAGCAGACCTAGGCAGGCACATACAAGGTTAACTCTGGCAGCAAACCCCTTCGCCCTTCCACTGCTGTATAGAAGTTACTGCAGTCAGAGGAGGAGAGCTTTCTGTGTGCTTAGGGGAGGAGGGAAAGGGGAGGAGAAGAGGCAGACAAGAAGCACTCCCCTGAATTCAAAAATCCTATGCTGCCAAACACACTGAGGTAGGCTGAAAGCCTGTAGTGAGTTAACTCCTTTAAGGGTTACACATCAAAATGATAAGCTTTAAACATGTAGGCAAAAGGTAAAGACTATGATCAAATACATTGCTATTTTGTTTTTGCTTTCTTTGAGAGTTAGAGCAGTTCTTATCTCCTGCTCGTGCTCAAAAGTTTACCTAGGTTACAGCGCATCTCTCCGCCCTTATTGCTCCAGCAGCCCTGTCCAGATGGTCGGAATGTCGACGTCACTTCCTACTATGTGTTATCACCAACACAAGAGCATATTTATCTCTGTTATTGACAAACTTTAAACCTTTAGTGCTCTGCACCCTTCTGTCCTATTACTTAAAATGTTCTGTTAGCAATAAGAGACTCCGCTAGGAATAGCAGAGCTGACATGTTACTGTTGTAGAACCGCCCACATCCTGAACAGGAAGCGAGAGCCTAAAACGGGCTGTAAAGACCAGGCGCTGTGAAACAGCATGGTGAGAGCATCCCTTTAAGCAGTCATCTGATACAGATCAGAGCAATTCATATTCTGCAGGATCTAAACCACACCGAATAGGAATAAGAACTTTGCAGCATTGTATGAATTACATGCGGCATACGTTTTGTGTATATATTTTAGCATATAGACACAAAAAAGATTTTTTTTTTATTATTTCAGTAGTTTCAAATGTATAAAGAATTATAGATGGCCCATTTAGGCCTTGATCCAGACATAGATCGCTTAGGTAATTGTAATATCCTGCCTGTAAAGTGAGATGGAAAAAATTCCTTCACCTTGAACTAGTATCTAATCTACAGATAATACTTTAACCAGGTTATTAATGGAACTAAAATATAGAAATCATTAAACCTGCCAACTTTATTGGTCATGGCCAGAGCCGCAGTAGTTGCACCTGGTCCCTGGTGCTGGGGGATAACCAAAAGCCCCTCTGCTACATAAAAAGACATTATGTATTATAAATGGCATGTGATGATGTGTATCCCTTTACAGATTTTGCACTGGAGCCCACAAGTTTCAAGTTACACAACTCGTGCAGGTAGCATACGATGACAGAATATGAAAAAAATCCCTGTACAGGTTCATTTAAAATCTCTACAAGAAAATACGGTAACCCAGAACAGTGATATTTCCTTTAAACAAAAACTTTTAAAGATGACTTACAGGGGATGTATCGCTTCTTTAGTTCGTGTGTTTCATTGTGCTCTCAGCTTCTCAGCTCTACAAATTCAGGGGCGTTTCTTCACCTCCCAGCTGGGTGTTTCTTAACTGAGGGGGATGACATCATCCCCCCTTCACTGTTCATGCTCGCTCCCGAGGCTTCCCCCCCCCATGAGTCCACATATCACTGCGTCGTTCTCCCAACGTAGTCTTATTTTGTAAGTATGTTTACATACCACAGGCTTGCATTCAGTTTACAGAGTCTTCTATGACCTCAGAGCACTGATCTCCTCTCACAGCTGGAGGTGTTACAATTGAATCCAGTCTTCTACGAACTCTTCCAGAGCAGCACAGATCTCCCTGCTATGTTTACATGCAGGAGCATTAAGGCACTGGGCACAAGTCTGCTGTTTTCTGATTGTAGAAGCCCTGCAGTATTATTGTGTTTCTTCTGGCTGTGCAGAGTGAAATTGCTGTCGGTCCCTTACTTTGAGTGAGAGAGGCAGCCTAATGCTCCGTCTATGTTTGCATAAGGCACCTGGCACAATTGTGCTGTTTACTGATTGTAGAAGCAGGTGCAGTGCCTGTGTGTTTCTGCTGGCTGTGCAGATTGAAATTGTGCCGGTCCCTTACTTTGAGTGAGAGAGGCAGGAATGCGTGCTCCTGTGAATACGACCGGGGGCCAGACAGAATGTAAATTAGTAGAGCCATCAGCCAATGAAATGAAAGGAGGAGGAATCCAACTGGCACTGGGGAACTGTGTTTACAGAAACAGAAGATAAGGGATCCTGTGAAAACTAGACAGCTTTGCACATGACATCCAATTGCAAAGTTGCTTGTTTTCCCTGTCCCCTTATTCTGAAGACCATTTAATGAAATGATACAACCCCTTTAACCTTTGAAACAGTTTGTATAAAAAGTTATAAAATAAAAAAAAAAATATATACATTGTATGGCTAAAAAACCTTTAAGGCTTCAAAGCAAGTCCATTATGCCCCTAAAGTGGTCCTCAGGGCTGGACAAATCCCAGAAGGTAAGTAGTCACTGAATCTCAGAATCTGTCATGGACATCTGTCTTTTTGTTGTTTCCTATAGAGGTTTATTAAAATACTTGAAATTGCAAGGCCATAAAAAATGTAAATCTGGTCCCTAGATTGATCTAAATTGCTCATGTTGTTCAGCCCTTCCCTATAGACTGTTATTGTGTAAAACAAGATGATGGTGTCTACCTCCATAACAAGTTTCATTTATCACCATCAAAAATTGGGGTAAAAATATTTTTGGTTTACGTTCTACGAAGATTAAACACATTTGTTGAAATACAGTGCATAGGACAGAATACAAAGAAAATAGTTTCAGTCTAAAATTTGCTAATTGCCTTCACAGCGGCCATATTTATTAAAGCAATCAATATCCCCCTCAATGGTTATGAGCCATCTGTAAGGCTCTCGTATGTCTTAGATTTTCAGGGACTGTCCCCTCATTTCACAAAGTTGTCTTCATCTCACAATGCTTCCTTTCCCTTCAAGGTAAACTCCTGATGAACCCAAATTAACACAACAACTTGGAATAGCTCTCAGTCAGTCTTTTAACTCACTTGTGAACTGCAGAAAGGGATAGGGTAGTTTTATGGCCCGATCAAGCTGCTCCAATTAACAAAGTCAAACTAATGGTACCTAGTGCCATATGTGTCCAGAAAATCTCTAGTTGACACTAACTAATACTTATTAGAATTGTACTGAAATTAGCTAAACATCATTGTATTCAGAGAATGCACCTCACAAATATATGCTTATTTAGAAGGGGGATGAAAAAGCTTATATTTTAAAGGCATAAAAATGCATACTGGTGAAAATTGTTTTGTTTCATGCATAACTTGTAGATCTCTCGTTCTCTTTACTAGAACAAGGCTGTTTTTCCTGTGCCATTTCAGGGATTATTATGACTAGCTATAGCATGTAGAACAAACGATGAGAATCACTGTGAAAATTGGTAATCGTGCAGGATCATTTACAAAGACATATTTTACAATTATACTTGTAATATGTTATTGAGTATTGCTATCATTCTGATACTTAAAGGGGTTTTTCCACAATCTCATTTCATACCTCCTGCATCCAGCTCTTCAGCTCTGTGTGCTCATAAGGGGATGTGTGTGATTTGTTTGAATTGCATATCATGTGACATCACCAGGCCTTTTCTCTCTCTAGTGAAAGAAAGGTCTGTTTATGTATAGAATTGTAAGTAGCTACACTGTAGCTCAGAGGTAACATTTTTGCTTTACAGCACAAGGGTCCCTTTGGGTTAAATCCCCG
>JAODAL010010088.1:0-107077 GCA_025379985.1 Phyllomedusa bahiana | reverse complement strand
AAAAGTGCAGGTTCTATGTGCAAAACGCGTCAAATTTTATTATTTCAATAAATTAACGGTACTTTTTAACCACAATCCCTTTTGGATGTGGTCTTTTTCTTTAACTCTTTTGACGTCGGGCATTTCAGGTCGTTTGTCTACAGCAACGTCTTTTGGCGACGCTGCAGACACCGGAGTTTGTGGCGCCCGGCGCCGCAACAGCGCTAGGATTGGGGCTGTACTACACTGCCTTGATCCCAGCGCAGCTCCTGCGAGCACCGGGGAGCGGGGGAAACCTCCGCAACCCGTTGCTTTATCCCTTTGATCGTCACCGCAGCGCAATCAAAGGGTTTCCCTGCTCTGTTGGGTGATCGGGACTCGCGGTTACCTGACAGAGCCCGGGGATGGCCGCACAGTCAGCCCTGGGGACCTAGAGTGGCCTCAGAGCTGTCTGAGTAAGAAGTCAGTGATCAGGGTAAACTGTGAGCTGTCCTGATCACTGCCTGTGTCAGACTGACACAGATTCTAATGTATTAGCATATATGAATATGCTAATACATTACCAAGTGTTAAAAAAAAAAGTAAAACAGTCCTCATTTCAGGGGATTTAAAAAAAAAAACAAAAAACACGACTTATTTGCGGGGCGTAATTACGCAGTGTGGACGGGGGCGGGAGCGGGGGGGGGGGCGGCACTCGCCGCCCATAGACTACTTTAAACTAGCGGCGCGTATACGCCTCTAGTAATTCACTTTGTCATTTCCCTTTCCCCCCCGCGGCGTATTCGCCAGGGGAGAGGAGACGTAATCTATAGTTCTCTATGAGAACTGTGGATTACCGTAATGGCTGGGATGTATTCCAGCCGTAATTCGCGCAGTACGCCACAAATTACGGGCTGAAATACGTGCCCAAATAAGCCATGTGAACATGGCCTAAGCCAACGGCAGCTGCAGTAACTTCCCATCTTCTTACGAGAGTTGTGCCTCCTCTCTTTGCACAACCGATCAAGATCTGCACCCGATTTGTATCTGGGTCATCTATAATTTTTAACTACACAAGGAGAGCGCTGTTTTCTGTTCTTTTTTTCTCCTGCATATACTTACAAAAAGAGTCACTTTGAAGTACGTTTGTCCAAGTGCTCCCAGTGGATCTGTCAAGGTATCCGTTGCGGGACTTTTTTTTTTATGTTTTGGAGTATCCAGACAGATACTTGCAACAGAGGTCTTGAACGTGGAGTGAACCCAGTCAGCTCCCAAAATCTCTAGGGTCGGCTGCATGCCACTAGTAAGAGGTTTGCGCTGCTGATTTATTCTGCTTACATGTGTATGAAGTCTTGATAATTGTCTGTAATGACCCCTCAGCTGAGAGCAGTACCCTGTTTCCCCAAAAATAAGACAGCGTCTTATAATAATTTTTGCTCCTAAAGATGCACCATGTCTTATCTTCAGGGGATGTCTTATTTATCCATGAACAAATTATAGCATGCTATACTAGTGTGTGTATGTTTATATATATATATACTATTATATATATATATATATATATATATGAGAAATCAAAAACCATAGGATATTTTGTATGTAAAGGGCATTGTATGGCAGCTGCAGTGAATTATCTCAAAGGATTTGGCGAATGTGACATGCTGGGACTTGTAGAACTAGAAGTTCCAGCATGCCCCATCAGCCATCCTGTGAGATGTGTTGTGTCATTATCATGCTTGTCTCCCCCCCCCCCCCCCCATCCCTCACTTTCTGTCTCCTTCCTGGGATATTCGGACCTGGGGTGACATCACAGCCTATGACCCCCTGCACAGGTCCTTCAACACCCCTGCTACAAAAATTTAGTCCCGGGGCCGTTTCTCGGTGTGAGCGGAGCTTGGGTACACCCGCCCCCCCCCCCCCCTTTCTCTCTGCCCACCCTTAGGGACGGCCCTTTTGTATGGGAGCTGCAGCAATGATTTCCGCTATGTCCCTTATTTTCGGGGGGGGCCTTATATTAGGGAATTCAACAAAATCTCTGCTATGTCTTACTTTTGGGGGTGTCTTATTTTCGGGGAAACACGGTATTAGGTCGATGCGGTTTTCAGTCTCTAACTACAAAAAAGATGTTGTCATTCACTGACAGCAAGCAGAAATCCTGAAAATGCCGATGAGTTAAAACCTATTAGAAAGCTGCCTTGTTTTTCTTTATGCAATGATTCAGCCCTATTGAGCTGGAAAAAAGCTTAAAGACTCTGATGAAGAGCAGTAGGATTTATGTCAGCAGCGACTCTACTCTAAATACTGCAGTGGGTGCAGAAATCATGTCCCTGCTGTGCAGAGACACCTCCATGGAGATCGCATTAGCAGAGCAGGATGTGTTATTGCTGCCATGTGGCTGTCATGGAGGATAAAATATAACTGTCCCCGGAAGATG
This sequence comes from Phyllomedusa bahiana, assembly GCA_025379985.1. Classification (NCBI taxonomy): domain Eukaryota; kingdom Metazoa; phylum Chordata; class Amphibia; order Anura; family Hylidae; genus Phyllomedusa; species Phyllomedusa bahiana. The sequence goes on along the minus strand of JAODAL010010088.1, from coordinate 104,685 downwards.
AGTGAATGCGGGTAGATTTGGCGGCGATCGTAAGTGCTCACTACATCTTCATTCATACAAATTCCAAGAAAGCAGCGAGACCCATGCGAGCGTCAGGCATCTGCTGAAGGAGCTTCCACAGCAGCCGCTCAAGCTGCTTATTCCATGAAGCAGAATTTGATGGGAATCGCAGGTCTCCTGAATCGTCGTTATCATATCCAGGGACGCCCCTGATTCTGCTTTAAAAAACTTTTTTTTAATGACAAACCCAAAAAGGTTTGGGGAAAAGGGGGGGGGGGGGGGGGGGGAGCGATCAACCACCGGAGCCCTTCCCCGGCCGTATCAAATACACAATCTAGAGAAGAGATCCTGGGTCATCAATACTTTGCAATCTGCAAGAGCGATAGGATGAGGTGAAAGTGCCTTAAAAGGGGCATTCACAAGGCAAAACATGAAAGGTAATGGGGGAAAACTTTCTCGCACTTTTCATTCCCGCTGATAACACTTACACCTTTCAGGCCATAGTTAGCCTAAGGCTATGTTCACACGGCTTAAGACGGGACGTATCTCGCCCTGTATTTCGCGCTGTATTGCACAAAAATGGGGAGATACATCCCGTCATTACTAATCACAGTTCTCATAGAACTATGGTACTCTCCTCCCCGCTCGCAAAATTCTGGCGGGAGAGAAGTGACATGTAATTTTATTCACGCCGTATCCGGGTGCTATAAAAAATATACTCCCATTATTGCCTTTTAAAATAGCCTAAGAAGAGCATCAAGCAATCCTCACGCGCTATCAACCACAGACAGGAAATCAAAGACAAACCCCCGGGAAATCTGTACCCGCACATACCCGGGGAACCCTGATGGTCGTTGACTCCACCAACAAATTACCCCCCCCTTTACCTCGACTCCCAACCAAGTTCAGCTGCTTTGACCCTCCCCAATAAATCCGGACAACCATTGGATATAATTGGCCACAGCGCCCTTTTATTAATAAATACAAACAAAAAAAACATTTTCATAAATACTTATAAAACAAAATTACTCAGTACCTAACATACCATAATAAATCTTACAAACCAAATTTCCCCCCCCACTAACTGTCCACCCTTAGCTCCAACCCCCCAACACCAAGACCAACTCACCCCTTGACAACCAAAACCGACCACAGGGGGGAAGGGTCCTGGAGCCAAATCTGCCTGGCGACCAAATCCCCGAAGGGAAACCAACACCCCCACCCGCATTCCAATGCGGGGTCCAAACCAACATGAGGGTCACCAACTTGCTCCCGGGGGCCAGCCTGGAAGAGCCTCCCACCTTCGCCCGGCCTGTCCACCTTTTTTCCCCACCCCCAAGGGAGTCCCCCGAAAGACTCCCCCAGCCAAACGCCTCTCCAACCCCCAAAAACCCCCGCCGCCACCACGAGCAGCCATGACCCCCCCATGCATGCAAGACCCCCCCAAACCCAAACCCCTCTCGATACCCTCCTGTAACCCAAAAGGCCCCCAAATCCCAAAACCCAAACCCCGTTAAATGCTTCCATCAGCCCCCCAAAAATTTCCCTCCCCCGACTCTAATTCTAATCCCCAACAAAGATCCCGTTACGGGCCACGAAACCCTCCCCCCCTGCCCTATTCATTTAACCCGAGCCCGATTCAAACGTTTCACCGAACGCGCCCCACGCCAGTGATGCCTGTACACTATGTCGGACCACACAATCACTAAACTCGGAAAAGTAGACCACAAACGCAACAAATCATTCTTAACCGTCCTGATAAGTTCCCTGGATGACACGGACCCTAAGCCTTTGCCTCCCGCATGCAAGACCAAAATATCCGGGTTTCCCCGTCAATGCCGCGAACCGAATGACCTCTGGCACCACCCCCAACCAATGCATCCCCCGCCTTCCGAGCCATCGGACCTCAGCCAAGCTCCTTGGAAACCCCAACTGACGCCCGTTCGGTCTCGCCACAGCCCGTTCCCGCACCCAATGCACGTAGGAATGCCCGAGAATCCGACCAGGAGGGGAAACCGTGCTGAAAAAAATAAACAGAAAAGTAAAAAACAATCCCACATAATGGACCCCCAAAACCCCCCTTCTCCCCCCTTACCCCTCCCCCCTCCCCCCATATGACCTTACCCCGGGCCATCCCTTGGCACCAGCTGTGGGCGGACGTAGAGACAAAACCTGTCCGACTCCCACCTTCCTAACCGTCGCACCACATCCACACTAAGCCCCCAACTTGCAGCCTCGGTAGCCGCCCCGATCCGGAACGAATGCGGTGCGAAGGAGGACGGGTCCAACCCAACTGCTTCCAGACAACGGCGGAAGATAGCAGTGAACTGGAACCGCGACAAAAAGGAATCGTCTGCATGGCATAGAAGCGGCCCGTCTTGGGCCCTCCGCAAAGCCCGAAACGCCCTCAAATAGCCCAATGGGCACATCAAGGCGCCCGGGACCGGCTGTAAAACCACCCACTTGCCCTTGCCCAGTTGGTCGGTTTTCGATCTTCGGATGCAAGAGTGCACCGCACCCCCTTGTTCTACTACATCCGCCGCCTGCAATCCCCCCCCCCCCTCGACCGACTAGGCGACACCAGCTCCCCTATCCTGAGAGCTCCAAAAAAACACCAATGAAAAGGCTAACCTGAACAAGGCCATCTCAAAACCCGAAGCCGCCAACCGACTCAACTCGCCCCCTAATCGCTCTAGCAACTGGAACACCACTGGATGCCTCGAATCCCGGACACTGCCGCCCCTCCTGTAACCCCTCAGTGCCCACATAACCACAAAATCCTTTGTCAAATCCCGAAGCCTCCGAAACCAACCCAGACATTACCTTGGATATCGTGGAGGCCGACCAACCTTCCCGCCGGCACCGCGCTATGAAGCACAGTAAGGCCCCCACCTGATCCTCTTCCGAAATCACATCCCCCCAGTTGCAGTAACCACTCCGACCATAGTCCCCAGGCCGCCTCGTAAGAAGCCCAGGTTTTACCCGACAGAGAAGCCCGAATCAGGCTACCAGCTTCTCGAAGGCCACGGTCCAAAGATGACGAGGACAATCCTCCCCGACTTCTGCCGCCAACGGTGCCAATGTCCTGAACCGATCCCACTGCAAGCGAGAGAGAGAATCAGCCACCGCGTTTTGAACCCCTGGTACGTGTTCTGCCCGCACACAAGAATTCAAAGACAAACACTTCAACACTAGCAGCCGTAGCAACCTGACAACTGGAGGGGACGACGCCGACAAGCTATTAATGGCTTGCACCACCCCCAAATTGTCACAAAAGAATCGAACCCTTTCCGATTCCTAAACCGTCTCCCACAATTCCATGGCCACCACAATGGGGAACAACTCCAGAAACCCCAAAATTCTGGTATAGCCGGCAACTCCTTCCATGACCCCGGCCAAGGGGCCGCACACCATTCGCTCCCACAAATCGCCTCAAAGCCCGTGCTGCCCTCCGCATCTGTAAAAATGTCTATCTCGCTGTTAGACACCTCCTCCTCCCAAAATGATGGAACGCCCCTTGTTTCTTGTCCAAGAAACCCGACTCAAACTGCCAAGTCATCTCGATGACCTGTTGAGTCGTATGAAATGATGGGGCCTATCGATACCCCCGTCGCACTGTCCAACCACCTGCAAAAAACCCCCCATGGCAGATCCGGCCAGGCCAAAATTGAGCTTCCCAAGAAGCGATTGCAAGTCTCGCAACTGGATCTTCCGCAAACCGTGCCCCTCCGGGCCCCGCTTCTCAACCCTTCCAACTTGTCTTCCGGCAATCTGCATTCCATTCGCACCGAATCGATGCAGATTCCCAAAAAACTCAAACAGGTCCCCGGCCCCTCCGTCTTATCCGCGAAGCGCCTCGCCACCCAACTCATCGCCTGAAGCAGAGACCCGCAAACCGCAGACCCCGACGGCCCCACACAGAAAAAATCATCAAGGTAATGGATAATGGAATCCAGCCCGGACACGTCCCGAACCACCCATTCTAGAAAAGTGCTAAAAGCCTCAAAATAGGCACATGATAACGAACAACGTATACACAACCGAACAAAGTTCAGGGGCAATCCCATCATTCACGCCCCTTAGGAAACGACAAGTGATGTATGAGCCTAAACTTGTTCGGGTTCTTCTTTGGCCACTAATTGGCACTACCCCCAAAGGTGGACACAGCCAATTGTTCCAATGGCGTGCAATTCACAAGTGCCCGCCATCCGCCCCAAAGCCACCTCCTTTGGATAACTTTCTCAGCCACCACCGGACGGATGTTGATGAGCCTATCGCAAGTTCTTACTGAAAAAGGGACCTCGTGCCCATCCGAAGGTATCCGGAAACCCCTGAGCAAAATCCACAGTCAAGCAAAACCCGCCAATGCCTTATCTGGGAACCTAGCCAGGAATGCGCCAATTCGTGCAGCTTCATCACCGGCGTCCACCCCCCCTTTGTACACCCGCAGAGAACCCCCCTTTTCCACGCCCCTTCTTGAAACACCTTGTGACCGGGTGGGGGTTGAAACTCACAAAAGGAGCACTCGGTGCTTGATCCGGCAGCCAAGCCAAATTTACAATGGCCGCTATTGACAGCCATCAACACACCTCCTTTTCGTCCACAAGCCTGCCACCCTGTCCCTGTGCCTGAAGCAAGACCCCCTTGTGCCGTACGAGCAGGCCCCCCCTGGAAAGGACTGCCCAAATTTTGTCGGGGCATGACCTTAAGATAAGCCACAGGCCAATGTCTTTGTGGTCCCAGCGTATGGCCGGACGCAACGCCTTCCTCTGACGAAAACTGCTCGTCATACCTCAACCAACCACATCCATCCCTCCAATAAGCCTATAGCCCTCACTATTGGAATCCAAAAACAGAAGAGCCCGGAACAATTTCCGGCGATTTCTTCGCCAACCACTCACGATTGCAAAATTGTTAAAAGCTTGCACCAGTTAGAGAACGTCTGAGGGATAAGCCTCCACCTTCCGTTTCTCCTTCTTCCTCCTTTTTGCTTTCATCCCTCTTCCCTTTGTCCCAAGTTAAATTTCCTCTAGGGGCAAAAGAGAAAGATCTCGACGTACATGTCCTTCCAGATCTTCTCCCTCACCTCCTTTTTCACAGATGTGCCTCCAACATACCTCAAAAGCACACCGTACACTTTCGACCACCCGCGCCCTATCATCCAACCCTAACCCCCTCGTTCGGCTCCTTGGTCCGCTGAACCGAAACCGTCACACCCGATCCGAGACCCCACAGAGACCCCGTCCCAATGCCTAACCGCCGCTGCTACCTCTCCCAAGGGACCCCTACCAGCGGCGGGACGCCACCCACGTCATCCACAGTGAACCCCGCACCCCGATCCATCGCGCGTGCCAATGAGCACCCTAAGGGCCGCTGCTAAACCCGCTGTTTCTTCTCTTCTTCCCGACGCCTCCTGAGCCCCTCCCGCACCTCAGCCCCAAACCCCCACCCGCTCCCCCCAGCGCCCGCAAAAATCACGGAAACAAACATGGACATAGGCAGACAATCACCGGGCTGCGTGGGCCCTGTGAACCCCCCCAGCCGAAAACCGGAACCCTTAAATCGACTGTCCGGGGGGAACCTTAAATCCCCCGAGCAGCCCGACGCCCCGGGTTTTCCCAAGCCCCAAACCCAGAAAGGGGGACCCCGCCCGGGCGGAAAGGCCCTTCTGGGCCCGGGGCCCTGGGACATCCCAAAACCCCGGGGGAGTTAAAAATCCTTTTTGTCCTCGGAAGCCATCGGGCCCGGCCGCCCGCTGCGACCAACCTCCTGCCCTTCCAGCGCGGCGCCCCCGTCCTTTTGAAGTGGAGGGGGGGTCCGACGCTCGGTTCCCCTTTTCTGGCCGGGAAATTTCACCACGCGATGGTACCGCCCACCCCCAAACGCATTGATTTTTTAGGGCAAGCACCCGGCCCTTTGCCCAGGCCCGGGGTTTTGCCAAATAAACCGTCCCCCGCAGGACCCCCCGGGCCAACTAGGTTTCCCCTCCCAGACCTAATTTTGCCTTTCCCCTAGCCTGCCAAACCACGGGCCCAGTCTGGGGGAAATCCCCTTTGAGGGGCTCCCCCGGCGGTGGGGGGTTCCGGGGGGTGCATCGGGGCCAAACCGCTGTGGAGGGCAAAACCCCCTCCTCCTGCGCTTACCCCCTTTGTTTCCACTGCCCTGCGGCTGACCACTGGTCCCGTCCGAGGCCGGCCCCCATAAATTTTTGGACCCCGCCTGCCCCCCCCACGTCCTAAAACCGCGGCCCGGGAGCCAGTCGGCCCCCCGGGGACCCCACCGGGCCCCCCCAGAAAACTAAAAATTGCCGTCCCCCCTTTTTCTTTTACAGCAGCGCGCAGCAGGGGCAAACCTTTTCCTCCTCGGCCGCGCCAACTGCTCACTGGGGGGGAAGGGGGGCGGGCAAAACCCTCCCCGTCCAATCCCCCCTCCCCTCTTTTGACAGGCGCGATGACGCTGCGCCCCAGCGTCCCGGGGTCAGGGGCCGGGCCCCTTTACCCGATGGGGGTTTAAGGGGGCCGGCCCGGCGCGCATTTGGGAAAATGTAAAAAAATGATTATTTTTTAAATTTCCATAAAAATAGTGACTTATTTGTTTTGTCAATGTTGTGAAAAAAATTTTTTTGATGGTAGAAAAAAATGTCATAAAAAAACCCGGTTTTTGGGAAATCTTGAGGGTTCCAGGTCATAAAGCCCCCAAACTAGCTGAGCCCCCCTATTCTTTGCCCATACTGAAAAGGGCCATAAACGGGCCCGGGTTAAGAAACTTTGTTTTAAAGGTTATTCTTCAAAAGGAAAAATTTTTCAACACGGGGCCCAGGAAACCAAAAGCCTGCATCAAAAAAACGCGGTTTTTGAACATAGCCTAAGGGGGTTTATGAAATTTATCGACAAAACCTGATCAAAAGGGGGCCCGCTTTTTTGGATCGATGAAGGGAATCACATGCTCCCCCGGGGCACTTGGGGTTTAATGTTTTGAAAAGGGTTTAGCAGAAAAAATTTGTTTTTTGTTCCCCAATACCCTCATAGAACCCAACAAACCAACCCCATAACAACCAATCAACCCCATAAAAACCCAAACCCGAATTTAAAAGAAACCCACTCAGCGCTCCCCTTTTGTTTTCCCAAAAGAAGCAAAAGAAATGAAAGCTGAGCCCCTTGTTGGGTTGCTATGAGCTCAGTTTGGTTTGTTATGAGCTTGTTGGTTGCTTGTACTCGGGTTTGGGCTATGGGGTGTTGTTTGCTACCCTCTGATTGGTTGTTTGGGCTCTGTTTGGTTTTTTTGAGTTTCTGATTGGTTCTGGGATAATCTGTTTTGGTTGCTATGGGCTCCGATTGGTTGTTATGGGCAACAAAGACAGTTTTACTGCTAGACAGTTTTCATACATAAGGCCCTAAGTGCCCAAGGATGATTCCTTCATCAGACCACAAACAGCGCCACCCTCTGCACAGGCTGTGTCTGTTATTGCAGTAGAACCCCATTACCATGAAAAACAGACACTGTGCATCAAGACGAGTGTCACTGTTTCTGGGTATTTTGCAAACCTTGCTACCGTTTTCTGTATACAGCTCCTATGCAGACTTACTGGTGCATCTCAAAAAACTAGAATATCACTGAAAAGATAATTGATATCAACAATTTAAGTCAAATAGAGAAACCCACATATTGTATAGACTCATTACAGTGTGAATGACAAGGTTTAATATAATACATTTGTGCGCCCTATAACAAATACAAACATAGTCCTGGAGAACCCCTGTAATTTTCAATGATAGTCTAATTTTTTTAAATGCGCTTATATGTGTGTACGTAGTAATCAACAACAACAACCAAAAAAACAAATGAGTTGTTCTGATATACAGATCCGCTGTTGATTTGCAGTATGATTTGGAAACCTCTCTAGAGTGAACGCACACGTGACAGATTTTGTTGCAGAATTTTTCTACAGTGACTTTCACAGAAAAGGTTTTGAATGCAGATTTTAGTGGAGAATTTGGCTTCTTTCATTAACGTCAATGTAGAAAAAAATCTGCAGCAAATCCCGCAGCGAATCTGTCCTATGTGCCCAAAAGTCATATTTTACTGACCTGTGCTAATCATTGCTTTTCCTCCTTTAGATGATGATGCAGTATCTGTATTATGGAGGCACAGAGGCCATACAAGTCCCCACCGCATCTATTCTGGAGGTAAGTGCACATGCTGATGATAAAGCAGTAACATTTATTTAATCTGGCATTGATGGAACTTGAGAGGCAGGGCCTGGATGATGTGTAGGCACAGGTAGACGACCACCTCTGCCAGCTAGAAAGGAGACATAAGGATGTATGGATTGGGCTCAAGAGCTTCAGCGCCTGAGAGCGGAGAGGACATTAAAGGGGTTGACTCACTACAATGATTCATACCTCAGTCCTGTTTTCTTGCTTTCCTTTTTGATTCAGAGGTCTGTAGCTATAGCAACCAGTGCTGGCAGCCTATCAGGAGAGATCAAACAGGTCTGTAGCTATAGCGACCAGTGCTGGCAGCCTATCAGGAGAGATTGAACAGGTCTGTAGCTATAGCGACCTGAGGAGCTGATACAGCCCATACTAGAGGGGATATCTAGGAATAGGTAGGACACTGTTAATGGACAAATATTGCTTATTGACTTGATTTTGCAAGATCTTTTAGATAAAAAACAGCGATCCTTGTAGTGAGACAACCCCTGTAATCTCGGCTGTTTAACTATATAGATGCCGCGAGTTAATGCGACCGTGGCATCTAAACAATAATGCAGGAGAGGAGAGCGCCCCTCACCTCCTGATTCGCTCTCCAGTGCCGAAATCCTGGAGTGCTGGCTGACAATCACAGCAGCCGGGAGCATAAGGCTAAGTTCACACTGCACATGTCAAAATGCAGTCCAAAATCTGACAGCATTTGGACATTGCAGGACCGCGGTTTTTGGTGCAGATTTGCGCAAAAGCCAAAAAAAAGTCGGTTTTGGGATTTGCTGTCAGCCCTGTACATTCAACGCACATGCGGGATGCGGCGGAATACATAACGTTGCATATTCCGCCGGATTTTAAAAATCTGTGCTGCATGGACCAAAGCACAGGTTTTTCATTGCGGTCTATGCAGCACAATGTACCGGTGGATTTTCGACGGATTCAAAATACTGAATCTGCTGAAAATCCGAGGGTATTTCTGTGCTGTGTAGACATAGCCTAAGTACGGACCCCAGATCTGCCATCCTACTGCCCTTATTATACCCAGAGAGGTATAACAGCACAGTATTCTACTATACATTAGTATTAAAAAAGAGTGATCGCACCCCCTACTAGTCAGGTACACGAGGGGAACTAAAAGTACATTTTTTTTTTTAAATTATATATAAAAAAAAAAAAAAGATATTAAAAGGTTCAAAACACCTTCTTTTCCCATTTTTAAAATAAAAAAGTAAAATAATAAAAAAAAAATTTAAAATTGGCTTTGCCGCTTCTGTAAAAATCAGACCGGTTAATAGATAACCTTCTATATCCCACCATGGTGAACGCTACAAAAAATACCTACTCAACAAAAGTTAGAATTGTAAGTGGTCAAAAAGGCGCCGGAACCTGAAAATGGTACAAATGAAAACCACACTTAAGTCCGCAAAAAGCAGCGAGCCCTCACACAGGTCTGTAGAAGGAAAAATAAATAATTTCAGAAAATATTGCTGCAAATAAAAAAATAGAGCATCGGAACTGTACTGACTCGCAGAATAAAGATAACGTCATTTATACTGCACCTCCCAAAAAATTACTTTTCCCTAGCTGAAGGGGACGCAGCCAAAGGCACCGTGTGTCGGGTCACACGGTGCCTTTGAATTTTTCTTTTGCTTAGGGCAAAATACTGCGTCCCGGCCCTGCTGAGATGTGACAGATCATGAAACGTTCAGGATTATCAGATAAAAACACAGACACGTGGCCCTACTCAGTGGCTGGGCAATGAACTATTCCCAGTAAGAGGCAATATAAGCCTTAGTGCTAACTGGGAGAAATTTAGCAGATGCTGTCTTAGTAAATTTCACATTTTTCTGTGGATTATCAGATACTCATAAAAAAGTATAAAAAAAAAGTGTATAAAACTTTCAAGAAAAAAATGAAATGTTAACATTAGGGGATGTTCACACGGCGTTTTTGGATCCGTTTTTAGATGTGTGTTTGGATCTGTGTTTTGGACCCAAACACCCGTCTAAAAACGTGCAGTGCGAGTTTACATTTCTTTCAATAGAACACGCATTGGCTTTCAGACGAGTGATCACCAATGATCACCAATGTTTTGCACGTGTCTTTGTGATGCGTCTTTCAGATCTGTTCAAAGAATTATCATGTCAATTCTTGATCCAAAGACGCAACAGGAGCCCGATTTAAAACTATAGGGTGCGATCCTGCTGCATCCGAAACGCATCCAAACATGCACCTGTGTGTTGGATGCGTTTTGGATCCAATTGACGCGGCGTTTTTGGATGCGATTTTCGGATCCAAAACACCATGTGAACATATCCTGACTACATATATATGCATATGGCGGCCATTTTCACAAAAGTGCAGCCATGTTGGTTGTTACCACTGAAATAACTTCCACAAAGCTATGGTAAAAAGTTGACTTCTCAAAATGTAATCCCCAGGCCTGTTCCAATTCCCCTGCACCCAAAAGAACTGCTCATATTGGTGCACACTTCAATAGGCCTTGCCCCTCGGCTTCGCCTCTTGGGTTGTTTTCCTTTTGCAGGATTGTATGATTGGAAGTTATAGTACAAATGTCTTTTTGCACGTTCAGTCAGTAACGAGAGCCTTTTTTGTATTGATTAAAACTTGACAACCAATATGGCTGCACTTCCTGTTGTCTTTTTCAAAATGTCCTCTAAAGTAGAAAACAACTTCAATATCTCTTTAAGTAAATGAAACTTAGTGAACTAAATTTTTTTTTTTTTAACATATTTTATTGATTTTTTGAAGAAAAAAGCACATATCAATAATAACGTGAACCAAATTTTGCCTGGGGCTGTAAATTTTGATTTACAGAATTGGGACAGAGAGTCTGGACACCTATAGGATTACCTGGCTGAAGAGGTGTCACCTTCAGGATTGGGTGGTCTTCTGCGATGACCCCTCCATCAGCAGTGATTGATGTCTGTGCAGTTTCTCTGTTACATGTCCTTCTCCTCTGAACCTCCTGTTTGATATAAATCTTGGTGTTTCCATTCCAGCTCCTCTCTGCAGCCAGTCACTTCCAGCTCGAAGCCCTGCAGCGACACTGTGAGATCGTGTGCTCGCAGAACATTGACATAGACAACTGTGTCAGTATCTACAAATACGCCAAGGTACGGCTTATCACATCCGGCTTCATTATCTCACTAAACATGGCTGTCCACCTGTCAGAGTACCGTGGCCCCTTCCCCTCCACTACACCGGGGGCTGGAATTTATCTTGCGGTTTATTGTACTTGTTTTGGGGTTTTGGTCAACAGTCTATGGATTTTGAGAGTTCACTTTTAATTTAGGGTCTGAGAGCAAAGACTGAAGTCTATAATTTTAGGTCCCCATACACGCAAAGCATCTAGGCCCTTTGCCCATGACTAGTCCCTATTTAGCACCATTTTAGCGGGCTCTATCTTATAACAATATGAGGACGGAAAGAAACAACAGTAGCCAGCTAACCCTTTCATATGTCCAAGGCTGCAGAGGGTAGGTGGAAAACAAATGGCAGAAAAAGGGGAAAATCCTGCAGTCCTTCTAGGCATAAAAAACTTATTAGAAAAAAAAAAGCATGGCATCATGGACAGGGACAAAATGCTAACGCATTTTGAGCTACACGCCCTTAGTCATGGCATGTAATGTAATGAGGGCCCCTGATGAAAGTACTGCCAATACTGCCCAGATGGCGGCCCATGACCAGAGCTATTTTGGGGGTCTGACCTGAAGCCTAAATTAATTTTCTGGTTAAGGGTATAAATTTGTTTTTGGGTTTGCCTTTATCTTGGGTCTGTACTAGATTTCCTATTTGTTTTCTGGGGGGTCTGGTATGTGGTCTTTATTTTGGGTTTGGAATTTTTTCTGGGGTCTGTATTTAAAGGGTTTTTACAAGGAGGTAAAATCCCCTGCACTGGTGACTCGCAGCAAGCCGGCCATGCATATCAATGAGGAGGGCAGCGTTTGAGGCCATGCTCTCCATTCACTTCAATGGGCACTTCCGACCATAGCCAAGCACACATACTCGACTGTCTTAGGAAGCTCCCATAGAGGTGAAGGAGGAGGATGGCCGCAAGCGCTGGCCTCTTCATTCACATGCACAGTTAGCGAGCAGACAGCGCAGGGGACATTATCTCATGGAAAATCCCTTTAATATATGACCACGGAACAATAAAATCATATCTCAACAACATCGAAGAATGAGTTTGCTATATTGAAATTTTCCCCAATGGAAAACTGTGAACATGAGGGAAAGCTCTTGATAATGACAATCTTTGTACAGCGCTGCAGAATATGTTAGTGCCATATAAATAAATAATACACAATCATAAAGTAGACACTTCCAACACTCTTAGGGTACTTCTACACGACAATGTCAAAATGCTTGTTGGATTCTAAAAACCACGTAGGACACCGCAGTTTTCAGCGAGTACTTTGTGTGGATTTTGAAGTCTTTTTTTTTTTCCGGTGGATTCAGAGTTAGAAAAAGAGTCCCATTTATCTCTAAGGGGTTTTGGATGCGGATCTGGCGTAGGAATCTTTTGGAAGCTTTTTTTTTTTTTAAGTGAAATATGGTGGAAGATTGAACATATTTTAAGTTTTATGAAAAAACGGCTGTTTTGAAATACGATCTCAGAAAATCCGAGTCGTGTGGACCACAATGTGGATTTTCAAATGCGGTCTGTGGGGATCGTTTACAGTCTGTTTTTAACCCCTTAAGCCCCAGGCCTGAAAAGTAGTTAATGACCAGAATTTTTTTTTTAGTTTTTGCCTCCTTGCGTTTCAACAGTTGTAACTTTTCTATTTTTTCAATGACGCATTTTGGATGAGGCCTCGTTTTATTCGAGACGAGTTGTACTTTAATGGGGAATAGTTTAAGTTCACTTATAAATAATTGCAGATTTTTTTGTTTTGTTTTTTTTTTACACCATTCACACTTCACACTTAATAACTTGTTAGATTAATTCTACAGGTTATTACGGTCGTGTGGATACCTAATAGGTTAGGTTTTTTTTTCTGTGTGTAATATATGCACAATTATTTTTTATTAAATATTTATTTTTATTTTTTTTTTTTTTATTCCTGTTTACACTTTTTAATTTTTTACTTTTTTTTTTTTAATCCCCTGAAGGGAGAATTGTTTTATATATTTATATTATAATATATATATATATTATATATATATATATATATATATATATATATATGAAATATATACACTCACCGGCCACTTTATTGGGTACACCATGCTAGTAACGGTTGGACTCCCTTTTGCCTTCATAACTGCCTCAATTCTTCGTGGCATAGATTCCACAAGGGTTGCAACGATGCTCAATTGGTACCAAGGGGCCCAAAGAGTGCCAAGAAAATATTCCCCACACCATGACACCACCACCACCAGCCTGAACCGTTGATACAAGGCAGGATGGATCCATGCTTTCATGTTGTTGCCCGCCAAATTCTGACCCTACCATCCGAATTGTCGCAGCAGAAATCGAGACTCAATCAACCGGGCAACGTTTTTTCCAATCTTCTACTGTCCAATTTCGATGAGCTTGGGCAAATTGGAGCCTCATTTCCTGTTCTTAGCTGAAAGGAGTGGCACCCCGGGGTGGTCTTTCTGCTGCTGTAGCCCATCTGCCTCAAAGTTGGCCGTACTGTGCGTTCAGAGATGCTCTTCTGCCTACCTTGGTTGTAACGGGTGGCTATTGCGTCACTGTTGCCTTTCTATTTAGCTCGAACCCGTCTGGCCCATTCTCCTTTGACCTCTGGCTCAACAAGGCATTTCCGCCCACAGGACTGCCGCTCACTGGGTGTTTTTTCTTTTTCGGACCATTGTCTGTAAACCCTAGAGATGGTTGTGCGGAAAATCCCAGGAGATCAGCAGTTTCTGAAATACTCAGACCAGCCCTTCTGGCACCAACAACCCCTGCCAAAGTTCAAAGGCACCCCAAATCACCTTTCTTCCCCCATACTGATGCTCGGTTTGAACTGCAGGGGATTGTCTTGACCATGTCCTACATGCCTAAATGCACTGAGTTGCCACCAATGTGAAATTTGGGTGATTAGAAATTAAGAGTTAACGAGCAGTTGGACAGGTGTACCTAATAAAGTGGCCGGTGAGTGTATATATATATATAGATATATATTTATTTATTTATTTTTTACAATTAGTAATGTATTATCATATTCATATATGCTAATACATTATAATCTGTGTCAGTCTGACACAGGCAGCAGTCAGGGCAGCTCACAGTCTGCCCTGATCGCTGGATTGTTACACAGACAGCTCTGGGGCTACTCTAGGTCCCCAGGGCTGACTATGCAGCCGTTCCCCGGGCTCTGTCTGGTCACTGGGTGTTCCGATCACCCGACAGGGCAGGGGAACCTTTTGATTGCGCTGTGGTGACGATCCACCGCAATCAAAGGGTTAAAGCACCGGGTTGCGGAGGTTTCCTCCGCACCCCGGTGCTTGCAAGAGATGCTCTGGGATCAGGGCTGTGTAGTACAGCCCTGATCCCAGCGCAGTTGCGGCGCCGGGCGCCGCAAACTCCGATGTCTGCAGCGACCTGCACCAGCCAACGTCAAAAGTCGGTGGGCGGTCGTTAAGGAGTTAAAATCTAAATCCATATAAATTTCTGACTGGAAATGATTGTCGTTGGGACAGACCCTTAGTCTGCTTTGTCTCTTTCACTGGTTTCCTGTCAATCTAAAGATAATACTGAAGCCTTAGGGTGCATCCCCACTGCACAGGACAAATACCGGTTTGCCGGCCGGTATTTGTCCTGTTTTGCGCCCGTCCCCACGGCCGCGGGGGGGGGGAGGGGTGAGGGCAAGGCTTTTCTCCGCGACGAGTGGAGAAGAGCCCTCCCCCCCTCCCATTGAGAAGCACAGATTCTGTCCGAAGACCGGACGGAAGATGGTACCTCTACAATGTTTTTTGAGCGGAACACGGGCGGCAAAACCGTCCGACGGCAAAACCCGTGCAGTGGGGGCTGCTGCACAGGTTTTCCATAGAGCACCATTGTGCTCATTTTCAGCCGGTTTTTTCAGGCGGTCTTAAAAACCATAAACCGGCCGAAAACCCGTGCCGTGGGGACATGCCCTTAGTATTGTATCCCTCTCACTTCCCTCCTTAGTGCTGGTCTACATTGTATCAGTGAGCTCTGATTACATCAAAAACTATAGACAAATTAGCACAACATGCAGCACTATTTTCACATTAGGGCATGTTCACATGGGGTAATTGCAGGTTGTATTTCAGCGTGTAATTGCGCTTCAATATGCCCGAAATGTGCCCCGCATTACGCCCATCTTCCCCGACGCGTATTGAACGCCAGAAGAAAGAACTGACACGTCCCTTCTTTCTGGCGTTTATGTGGTGGAGATAATGGAGACGAATGGGGCTGGCTATCCCCTGCGCTTTAGAAGTATGCGCTGGTCAGTGTGTACTTCTAAAACACCCGGTGTATTGCAGCACATACAGTATGCGCCGTAATACACCGTGTGAACATACCCTTAAAATCACAGCCACCAGGACATAAACCTGAAAGACTCCATTGTAGTCAATGGGATGTGTGAGCCGCTGTCAGTGATGCTGTTTAACGGACCAAGCGCCACTAGGCTCTACATGTAGGATTTGTCCTGTTCCCAAGAGTCTGGAAATTTCAAATTTGCCCTGTCAGAGTCATTCCTACCTTCAAGAAGGTTAAAAAAAAAAAAAAAAATTACTAAAAACTTTTCAGGACAGTCCATTTCCCTTAAAGAGAACCTGTCACATAGTTTTTGCCACCTGGCTGAGGGCAGCACAAGCTAGTGTCAGACCTGCTGTTTCCAACACTGTGTCCCTTATTCTGTAAGATACTGTAGTTTTTGTGTATTTAATTTGCAGTTTTCAGCCAGAAGAGTCATTGGAAGTGTCAGTTTTTTTCAAACCCCGCCCACCTGAGGCTAGCCCCGCCCACCTCAACTGACAAACCTATTACTTTGAATAGGTAGAAACATGTGAATAACTGTCAGTGGGCGGAGCTAGTCTTTGGTGGGTGGAGTTAACACCTACTCATGAACATGTCTGACACTAGCTTATGCTGCCCTCAGCAAGGGGGGGCACAACCTATGTGACAGGTTCCCTTTAAGTTGTTTCATAACAAGATATCTATCTAGATTTGTTCAGGCTTTAACAAAAGGATTCACAATAACTTCTTATGGAAAAAAAAAAGATAAATGGAAATTGTATTTTTCATAAAAGTTATAAAATTACAGAAAAACACAGGAATTGTAGCTTACATTATTTAACCTGTATGGGTGATACCTTCATTCAATCAAGCTTCTTGTGTCATGACTCTGATCATCATGACCAGGCATCCTCAAACTGCGGCCCTCCAGCTGTTGGAAAACTACAACTCCCATCATGCATTTATATAATCTATAACAGTGGGCATGATGGGAGTTGTAGTTTTCCAACAGCTGGAGGGCCGCAGTTTGAGGATGCCTGATCTTTACTTTCCACCAGCTTAATACAAGGTAATTGACAGTTCCACACTTTCCCATGTTGTTCACATGTCTTATACAGTAAGGAATAGGTGTGCCTAACAGTTCATCCACAGCCTCTTCCACTCATCACTTCTAACCAGTTTCAACCCCCACCAATAAAATAGTTTGTTTGCTGCAATGTGAAGCCATATCACCTCAAATACACTCACATGTTAATATTATATAAGAAAATATCATATTTAACATTCCCCTCAGAAAGTTCAGAAAGGCCCACTACCAACCAATGATATTCTCATCTGTTACTGGATTTAGCACTTCCTTCATCCATAAATGATGGACTTTTAAGATTTAGTATATGTTGTTTCAGGTTACTTTTCATAATAAGCTATTATTAAGTGTATTTATATACAAGTCATTGCAGGATATCTGCCCATTATATGACCTGTATCTTGTATGATCAGTTTTCCCTGAAGTCAGCTGGGGAATGGGTGGAGACCAGCTGCTATAATGTCTCCACTGGACACACAGAAGATTTTGCTCCTTTATCCTTCTCTAATGCACACACAGTACTGCTATATAATCAGGGCTGTGGAGTCGGCAAGCCGAAGCCCCGACTCCTCAATTTCCCAAACCTCCGACTCCTGACTCCCTCATACATGACGCATGTTTAAGTGATAACTTTACTATAGTAATATGGTCCTATCAGGCTGTTTATCACCTTATGATACAAGCTATTTAGGTAGAACAGACACTGACAAGCAAAAGGGTAACAATGTTTTGATCTTTTGAACACTTGTGGGTGGAGTTAAAGAAAAATCTGTATTTGTATCCAGTCCAGTCTGCACCAACATTGGGAATGTGTAGAAGAGACCTGGGATCAGATTTTGGTCAAACATGCTTTGAATCTGATTCAGAGCCCAGGAGGATTCAGGCAGTGCTGAAAACCAAAGGGTGGATTTCCCAAATGCTAACAAAATAATAAAAATTAACATTTGGATTTTTAGGAGCAAAACTGTAACTAAGCAGATGCTAAATACTTGCAAGTCATATTTATGTATAAGTAGGTAAAATGACTGTATATAAAATTACCAAAAGCCTCAAAGCTTTTTGTGGGAGGGTGAGATATGGAGTCTGAAAGTCACAAGTTCAAAACATTGTTACCCTTTTGCTTCTCAGTGTAAAATATATTTATTGGATATGACATTGTAAATATGCAAAACACTGCAGGAACATTTGTGGAGTCTCTGAATTTGTTTTGAGAAATAGTATCGCCTCCATCAGATCCTGTATACATGACCTCACATCTGATCTCATCATTTCCAGGCTAGAGAACGGCCTCTCTACACTAACTTGGGTCGGGGGTAAAGCGGTGACCACAGGGGCAACATCTCTAACAATGTCAGGGTAGTAGTATAATGTTGTACCGTGTTAGCCATAGAAAGTAGTAGAAGAGTGAAGAAATCAGGCGATACCTTTAGGGCTAACTGAGTATATTTGATGGTGAGCTTTCGAGAGAACTAGCTCCCTTTTCTTCAGACTGATGAAAATACAAGAAATTGAAAATTCACAGGCTTTTTTTTACACACAAGACATGGACCTTAAAGGATCTTAGAATTCTTAAACATAACAAAATGCAATATAAGCAAACAAGTCATTTACAACAGGTCAAACAATTAACTATCTGGAAACTTTTGAGGCATGACAGAGGGGTCAGTAAATCTGCCGTCTTATCTCACAGCCATCACGTGTAATTTGTGGCCATCACAGTTCACATATAGTTTGACATAAAACTAGCATGGCTATTTAACCCATTTTGCAGAGTCTGAAATTTTTGCATTAATTTAAATTCCCCATTCCTTTTCTCCCTCTGGGTCTTAAAGTGTCACATTAAGACCACAATCTTCAGATCTTCAATACAGTGGTCCTCTCTGGAGAAGTGTTTGTGCCACTGGAAGATCAGTTCTACTGTTTTTAATAGTGAATTTTGTGGGGAGTTCATGCGCTGGCTGAGTCTTTGCCCTGTTTCCCCCACATAAGGCCTGTGATGGGACATTGCATACACATAATCAGATACACCACCCTTGCTAGACCTGCAGGGAAAAAGTCCCCTAATTCTGTGCAACTGCTGGGACTGTGGGACAGGTACACTGTCAGCAGTGTGGATGTGCCTGCAGGTCTTGCACCTGTTCCCGCAGGCAGGGTTGAGGTGCCATTTCAGTTGGGGCCTTCAGGGCGCTCCGGGCAATAATACGCCGCAGGTTTGGTGGTTGCCGAAAGGAGAGGAGAGGGGGGACTGGGAATATGTCTTTGAGTCTGTTGTCCCTATGTAGCACAGGTTGAAGTTCCTTGGCAAACTTTCGTAGGATCTCCAGCTGTGGGTTTTAGGTGACAACTAGGGGCACTCGTTCTTCCTTCTGGGTCTCTTTGTATGTAAGTAGACTGTCTCTGTTGATGGCGGCCGCTTTGCTGATTTGATTGTCCGTCACTTTTGGTTTGTATCCCCCAAATTGAGAATTTTGCCTCAGATCCCGGGGGTGTTTGTCCAGGTCTGTCTTGTTGGAGCAAATACGATTGTACCGTATAGCCTGGCTTAGATAATGGATTGCTTTGTGTGTTTGGGGGGGGAAACTGTCATTCCTGAGGTAGGCCGTTCTGTCTGTGGGTTTGTGGTACACTGATGTTGAGTAGCCGGTGGTCTTTGATGTGTATTGTAGTATCCAAAAGTGGATTTTGCTCTCTGAATAGTAAGCTTGAGGTTGATGGTGGGGTGGAAGTTATTGAAGTCATTATGGATTGAATTAGGGCCTCCTCGCCCGCAGTCCAGATGACAATGATATCATCGATGTAACGGAGGTACATCATGGGTTTGGTGGTGCATGTGGATAGATACGCTCCTTCCAGTTCAGCCATAAAGAGGTTTGCATATTGGGGCGCACATTTTGACCCCAGTGAAGTTCCCATTCGCTGTAGATATAGGTCCTCTCCAAATTTAAAATAGTTGTGGCTGAGTATGAACTGTATGAGCTGTGTTTTTGGTTTTGTTGGGAGGTTTAGTTTCTCCAGTTGTGTCCCCACATCTGCAACTCCATCCTTGTGGGGTATGTTTGTATACAAAGATTCTACATCCATGGTTGCCAAAAGGTGCCCCCAGGAAGTGGACCCCAGGGCATTGAGTTTGTTAAGAAGATCCGTGGTGTCCTGGATGTAGCTTGGATTATCTCTGACCAGGGGTTTTAGGAGATTTTCCACCCAACCTGAGATATTCTCTGTCAGAGTCCCAGGGTATAAATGAATTGCCTCAGCCACAGTCAGTTTTGATAAATGGTTGATCTTCTACTTCTTTGAAAGCAGGTGAAACATTTTGCTGAAATCTGTTTTCCATGGGAGCAGAATCTTTTCCCCTGTGGCAGCACTTTTCCTGCTCCATGTCATCAATTACACTCCTCATGTGATGAGGCTGAAGATATGGGAGCAGTAGCACTGGCCGGACCCAATTCCTCTTGCTCTTTGCACTGCATCGAGCTAACTGGACCAACTTATAATAGATTTTGGGAGTTGGTCCATTTTATGACAACTCCAACTCCTGCAAAATAGGCACTGACTCCGACTCCACAGCCCTGTCTATAATTATATAATCTTCCATGCTGCTGCCTCTGTGCAGCGTTTCTGTGAAGCCAGAACAGGGAAGATATGAAACACTTCGTAGAAGCTACAATAAGGTTGTGGTGTCTCACTATCTGCAGGTGCTCCCTCCTTCTCCACAGACCTTTATGGACAGCAGCGGTACCCCGATATGTCAGTGAAGCTAATAAGTCAGTCTTCACCTCTGAAGACAAATTTAACTGGTTAATTGACAGTAAATGATCAGTGGAGGAGGCAGGGGAGGAGAAGGAGAGTAATCTGATAAGTGGAGAAGGAGGCAATAGAAGAGACAAAAGAGGAGAGGGAGAGTAATCTGATAAGTGGAGAGAGAGGCAGTGGAGGAGGCAGGAGGGGAGAAGGAGAGTAATCTAAGTGGAGAAAGAGGCAGTGGAGGAGAAGGAGAGTAATCCGATAAGTGGAGAAAGAGCCAGTGGAGGAGGCAGAGGAGGAGAAGGAGAGTAATCCGATAAGTGGAGAAAGAGGCAGGAGGCGGGAGGAGAAGGAGAGTAATCCGATAAGTGGAGAAAGAGGCAGTGGAGGAGGCAGGGGAGGGAAAGGAGAGTAATCCAATAAGTGGAGAAAGACGCAGGGGAGGAGAAGGAGAGTAATCTGATAAGTGGAGAAAGAGCCAGTGGAGGAGGCAGAGGAGGAGAGGGAGAGTAATCTGATAGGTGGAGAAAGATGCAGTGGAGGATTCAGGGGAGGGAAAGGAGAGTAATCTGATAAGTGGAGAAAGAGACAGGGGAGGAGAAGGAGAGTAATCTGATCGGTGGAGAAAGAGGCAGTGGAGGAGGCAGGGGAGGGAAAGGAGAGTAATCCAATAAGTGGCGAGAGAGGCAGTGGAGGAGAAGGAGAGTAATCCGATAAGTGGAGAGAGAGGCAGTGGAGGGGGCAGGAGAGGAGAAGGAGAGTAATCTGATAAGTGGAGAAAGAGGCAGGGGAGGAAAAGGAGAGTCAGGCCTGGTTCACACGGCTTATTGCCGGCGTAATTGCGGGGACGGATTTCGCCCCGCAATTACACCGTGCAGCGGGGCGGGGGCCGGCGGGCATAGACTGTCATTATCTACGGAGCGTACGCGCCGTAAATAATGTGCATGTCACTTTCTCCCCGTCTGGCGTATTCGCCGAGCAGGGTGGAGAGACGGAATCCACTGTTCTCTATGAGAACTGTGGATTACCGTAATGACTGAGACAGATTGGAGCCGTACTGCAGCGCAAATCCGGCGCGCAGTACAGCTCCAATCCGCGCCCAAATAAGCCGTATGAACGAGGCCTAATCTGATAAGTGGAGAAAGAGGCAGTGGAGGAGGCAGGGGAGGAGAAGGAGAGTAATCTGATAAATGGATAAAGAGGCCGTGGAGAAAGAGGCAGGGGAGGAGAAGGAGAGTAATCTAATAAGTGGATAGAGGCCGAGGAGAAAGAGGCAGGGAAGGAGAAGGAGAGTAATGTGATAAGTGGAGAAAGAGGCAATGGAGAAGGAGAGTAATCTGATAAGTGGAGAAAGAGGCATATGTTTTGTAATTTGATATCCACTGTATTACAAAAGTTTCTGATCTTGATTTTTGGGGGGAGAAAACATTACATCTATGTTAATTACTTTCTATTGTGTCCTGCAGATTCACAATGCCCCGGAGCTGGCTCTTTACTGCGAGGGCTTCTTCCTACAAAACATGAGGTCACTGCTGGAACAGGAATCTTTTAAACAACTGATATATGGACGCAACAGCAAAGTGCAAGGGCTGGATCCCCTGACGGACTTAAAAAATACATTGACCAATCGCATTAAAGACATTTATATTTCCTGCCGAGTGTGAAAGGGATGAGCGCCTCCAGTAGGATACGGCTGCAGTGTACAAAGCAGATGGATGCCACCAAGCGATTGCTGCACAGTTACATTGGGCTGTTGCGAGTGTTGTAGAATACTGGACTGTATGTATATGTAGATAGATTCATGGCCTAAAACATTACAACTATGAACACTAACAAACGAGTGCCCCTCCCTACCCCAAAAGTAAAAAATCATCAGCTTTCCCTCACAACTTACAATGATGAAGTGGAAACTGGGTCCACTACTGGCAAACTGTTACCAGCACAGTCATTTGCACCTTATAGGTTACCCAACAATTACCCTCACAGAATGATATCACTTGTAATCCGGACAGGTTATATATCATCTCACCTCTGAACTGTATGTAACACATTGTGTAAAATAAAAAATATCAGTTACAATACTGGAAGCTACGTGTGGTGCGCTGGCTTGGTGGGTATATAAGGTGTCTGATAGGCTGTCTGCACACATCCCTCGTTGCTGCCATAGGTAATTTATTTATTTGAGTTGTAAAAAGGGATGATTATTGGCTTTCAGACCAAGGATGGGAGTATTTCTAACACTGCGCAATTTGTGAACTGTTGGCGGCTGCTGTGGTGAAAGTATCATGAGTGGAGAAATAGCTACAAGGAAACTGCAGATGTAAACTTGGGCTTCAATATATAGAATAAAATGAATCAAGAAACCCTTCTCATACAGTCAACTTTCTACAAAGCAGAAGCCACATACAGCCGTATATGCTGCTTGACAGCCCAGGAAAGCCATTAATTCATCACTTTTTTGGTTGCTTAGATACAAGATGGTCAAAATCTCACAGTAATTTTAAAATATTTAATACAAAGAAAAATCAACAGCAAACAATGGAAAGTATAAAACATGATTCAGACCAAGACTGTTCTGTGCAACAGATGAATGTTTACTTTGGAGTTTAGATAAAATGTTCATGAAAAGTTCAGCAAAATTATACATATATTACTTCTCCTGTACTGGTCCTGGGTTACATCCTGTATTATCCTTCAGAGCTGCACTCACTATTCTGCTGGTGCAGTCACGGTGTGCATACATTACATTACTTTTTCTGTACTGATCCTGAGTTACATCCTGTATTATACTCCAGAGCTGCACTCACTATTCTGCTGGTGCAGTCACTGTACATACATTACTTATCCTGAGTTACAGCCTGTATTATACTCCAGAGCTGCACTCACTATTCTGCTGGTGCAGTCACTCTCTACGTACATTCCTTATCCTATACTGATCCTGATTAACCTGTATTATACTCCAGAGCTGCCCCTCACTATTCTGCTGGTGCATCACTGTACATACATTACTTAAACCTGATTTTCAGCCTGTATTATACTCCAGAGCTGCACTCATATTTTCTGGTGCAGTCACTCTTGTAACATACATTCCTTATCCTATACTGATCCTGAGTTACATCCTGTATTATACTCCAGAGCTGCACTCATTATTATGCTGGTGCAGTCACTGTGTACATACATTACATTACTTATCCTGTACTGATCCTGAGTTACACTCTGTATTATACTCCAGAGCTGCACTCACTATTCTGCTGGTGCGTCCCTGTGTACATACATTACTTTTCCTGTACTGAAACCCGAAGTTTACATCCTGTATTATACTCCAGAGCTGCGCTCACTATTCTGCTGGTGCAGTCACTGTACATACATTACTTATCCTGAGGTACAGCCTGGATTATACGCCAGACCTGCACTCACTATTCTGCTGGTGCAGGTTCACTGTGAAAATTTCATTACTTATCCTAATACTGATCCTGAGTTACATCCTGTATTATACTCCAGAGCTGCACTCATATTCTGCTGGTGCAGTCACTGTGTACATACATTACTTATCCTATACTGATCCTGAGTTACAGGATCAATGTATTCAATATTCTGCTGGTGCAGAATAGTTATCCTGTTTTATACCGAGTTATATCCGTTCTTATACTCAAGAGTTCCACTCACTAGTCTGCTGGTGCAATCACTGCGCTGAAATATATTATAGGCTGTAACTCAGGATCAGTACAGGATAAGTAATCTCATGTATGTACACAGTGACTGCACCAGCAGACTAGTGAGTGCAGCTCTGGAGGATAATACAGGATGTAACTCAGGATCAGTACAGGATAAGTAATGTATGTACACAGTGACTGCACCAGCAGAATAGTGAGTGCAGCTCTGGAGGATAATACAGGATGTAACTCAGCAGCAGTACAGGATAAGTAATCTCATGTATGTACACAGTGACTGCACCAGCAGACTAGTGAGTGCAGCTCTGGAATTTAATATAGGATGTAATGTAAGATCAGTACAGGATAGGAAATGCAGTGTACTAATATGTACATGGTGACTGCACGACCAGAATAGTGAGTGCAGCTCTTGAGAATAATACAGGATGTAACTCAGGATCAGTACAGGATAAGTAATGTATGTACACGTGACTGCACCAGCAGAATAGTGAAATGCAGCTCTGGAGTATTTAAAACAGGATGTAACTCAGGGAATCAGTACAGGATAAGTAATGTATGTACACAGTGACTGCACCAGCAGAATAGTGAGTGCAGCTCTGGAGTATAATACAGGATGTAACCAGGATCATTACGGGAAATAAGAAAAGTATGTACAGAGTGACTGCCAACCAGCAGAATAGTGAGTGCAGTTCTGGAGTATAATACAGGGGTGTAAACTCAGGATCAGTACAGGATAAGTAATGTAATGTATGTACACAGTGACTGCACCAGCAGAATAGTGAGCGCAGCTCGGGAGTATAATACAGGATGTAACTCAGGATCAGTACAGATAAGTAATGTAGGTACAGAGTGACTGCACCAGCAGAATATGAGTGCAGTTCTGGAGGATAATACAGGATTTAACTCAGGATCAGTACAGGATAAGTAATGTATTTACACAGTGACTGCACCAGCAGAATAGTGAGTGCAGCTCTGGAGTATAATACAGAGTGTAACTCAGGATCAGTACAGGATAAGAAATGTATTAACACAGTGACTGCACCCACAGAATAGTGAGTGCAGCTCTGAAGTATAATACAGGATGTTACTCAGGATCAGTACAGGATAAGTAATGTATGTACAGTGACTGCACCAGCAGAATAGTGAGCGCAGCTTGGAGGATAAAAACAGGTTTGTATCAGGATCAGTACTGGATAAGTAATATATGTACAGTGACTGCACCAGCAGAATAGTGAGTGCAGCTCTGGAGTATAATACAAGATGTAAGGCACGTCCACTGTGAGAACTTTTTAAGTAGACTCTAGGCTTGCTGGTTTATTCACATCCTCCTTATTCACATTCATCAAGAATAATGTCATTTCTTTGTCATAATAAAGGGCTGAGTACACTGTAGTAATACATGAAACCAATACATGTATATGTGTAGCCCTGCACACAGTCTCCCCTGCACACACTGCACATATATACACTGCTGTGCCACTGAGGCATTACATTCACAATACACAGCATTGCTGAGGAATGCAGAGACCACCTCATTTTCCTCTATACAGTCTGAGAGGTGCAAAGTTCTCATTTCCTAAACTTCGGCTTCCCGTCTTTACTCCTCTTCCGGTTCATCGGCAGCTTTCCTTTCTTTTTCTCCGGCTCCTCCAATTTGCGCTTTTTGTCACTATAAACAGATAGATTTGTGTTATAAACTCAAGTAAGAGGTGAACACCACATAAGTACAAATAACGGTGATAGCCCCAATTTAGTTGGTAGGTGGTAAGATTTCAAATCAGAGCTTTTTAGTTAGCCAGTCAGAGCTTAGAGGTTATAGCTGACGTACTACAGATGCCAGCAGTACTGATTGGCTAATCAGAAATGACGGTCATATACTATCTGAAACAAAAGTATTACTGTGGCTCGGTTTACTTATTGTAAAGGTGTTTGATTACATTAGTACAGAAATAATAAAGGTTAAAGGGGGTTGTTACTACATTGATTATCGACCTCCGTGTTTTGTTTTTTCTTGGTTTACTTTAATTCAGGGGTGGGGTGTTTTGGCTTCCACTAGGCTGCAGTAAAAAGCCAAAGTCTGTACTATGCAACAGTGCTGGCAGCCATCAGGAGAGAACGGCAGGTCTGTAGATAGGGCCTGAGGAGCTGACGCAGCCCAAACAAAAAGGGGATATTGGGAAAGGGTGGGACATGTAATGGAACATTTCAAGGGACTTTTTTTACAGCTTAACATAAAAAGTAATCCTTGTAGTGAGACAATCCCTTTAAGTTTTAGAGTAATTACTTAGGTATTTAATTAGTTTACTTGGGAAAGCTTAGCTGACAAGGTCTGGATGCAGAAGGACCGGCTCGCCACTTTTTGCAGAGGATGTACTTGGCAGATGTAGCAGCACAAGCACAGGGAGTGGGAACCATCTTGAATCTAGAGCTGCAGTGAGCACCTCTATACCCACTTTTCTCAGCAACTCTCAGGTGGTAGAACAGCTCTGACGGGTCAATCTTGTAATAATCACCCTTGGACTAAGCTGCAGGAGAAACTCTCTTGAGGCCTATAGTCATGGTGGTCCCCTAGGTATGGTAGATCTTGTCATGTGCAGTCATGTACAGTAGCTGTAGGGTGGGCCTAAAGAATCAAGGCCACCGGTGGGGCCCAAAAAACACCCCTCAAGGCCACCCGGGGGGGCCCAAAAAATCCCCCCAACCCGCAACCCAAAAATGGGGGCCCCAAAAACCAAAAAAAACAAAACCAAACCCAAACAAAAAAAATTGGGGCCAAAGAAATCAAAACCACTAGAGGGCCCCATCACCCATCCCCACACTGCACTAGTGTCAAGGTTTCTAAAACCAACGCACCTTTTCACACTGACAACGGAGGCATTCTGACCGGTCTTCTTCAGGATTTCAGTCCACTCATCATCATCTCCTCGGATGACATATCTGAATCATAAGAGAAATATTTCACCCATTACCCAAGCTGCGTCTCCAATTGTGTCACAATATTTGCAGACCTCATGGGGGCAGAAAAAATGCCTTTTTAGGTTCTCCACCTCCGCCTGGTGCTTCTGCTGGAATTCCTTGGCTGCCTCTTCCTAGTGGAGACAAAACAGCCGCGTGGATAATAAGTCTCTGGTCACACTTCCTTTAGGTTGTAATGGAAACCACAATAAGAATGATAGGATTTGAAATCAACGGCACCAGATGGAATCCAATGAATTACTACTATAGGGCCTGTTGGGTCCATTCATCATTTTGGGACTCGCACCAATCTTCATGTTGAGAAGCAAATGTGAACAAAGCCTAAATAGACTACATTACTGGAGGGTCCTAGTGTCCCACATAGAATAAGGGGAGATACTTACCAAATCCTCATTGAGAGACTTGACGGTGGGCTCCATCACAACATCCTTTGTGGCCACCATCTCATCCTCTATGGCCTTCTCCTGGACCCTATTGAATAACTATAAGAAGATGGACCATAAGAAAGGTATAACACATAGGGTATATTAGACACTGCACCACATTTATCATAGGCCTTCTAGATCTGGCTCAGGTTTGGACTGTCTAGTCTGGGTTTACACATTTCTACACTAAGGGCCACATGTATGAAACAGTTTTGATCTAAAACTCACTTTTTTTCCCCATAGAAACTTATGGGGAAGAAAGTGAGTTTTAGACCAAAACCGTTTCATACATGTGGCCCTAATTCTGGACTAATCATAGGGCCTCTTATACTAAAATGGCGGAGGAGGGCTGGGGTCAGACAACCCTTCCGTTAGCCCTGATGGACTAGGACTGGGGTCAGAGAACCCTTCCACTAGATCTGATGTACTAGGGCTGGGTCCAGACAACCCTTCCGCTACCCCTGATGTACTAGGGCTGGGGTC
Source organism: Phyllomedusa bahiana (assembly GCA_025379985.1). Taxonomy (NCBI): domain Eukaryota; kingdom Metazoa; phylum Chordata; class Amphibia; order Anura; family Hylidae; genus Phyllomedusa; species Phyllomedusa bahiana. The sequence continues at coordinate 76,636 of JAODAL010010088.1, read as the reverse complement.
AGACAACCATTCCACTAGCTCTGATGGACTAGGGCTGGGGCCAGACAACCCTTCCGCTACCCTGATGGACTAGGGCTGGGGTCCAGACAACCCTTCCGCTAGCCTCCTGATGGACTAGGGCTGGGGTCAGACACCCCTTCCGCCAGCCCCGATGGACTAGGGCTGGGCCAGACAACCCTTCCGCTAGATCTGATGGACTAGGGCTGGGGCCAGACAACCCTTCCGCTAGATCTGATGGATTAGGGCTGGGGCCAGACAACCCTTCCGCTAGCCCTGATGGACTAGGGCTGGGGCCAGACAACCCTTCCGCTAGCACCTGATGGACTAGGGCTGAGGTCCAGACAACCCTTCCGCTAGCCCTGATGGACTAGGGCTGGGGCCAGACAACCCTTCCGCTAGCTCTGATGGACTAGGGCTGGGGCCAGACAACCCTTCCGCTAGCCCTGATGGACTAGGGCTGGGGCCAGACAACCCTTCCGCTACCACTGATGGACTAGGGCTGGGGTCAGACAACCCTTCCGCTAGCTCTGATGGACTAGGGCTGGGGACAGACAACCATTCCACTAGCACTGATGGACTAGGGCTGGGGTCAGACAACCCTTCCGCTAGCCCTGATGGACTAGGGCTGGGATCAGACAATCCTTCCGCTAGCCCTGATGGATTAGGGCTGGGGTCAGACAACCTTCCGCTAGCCTGAGGATAGTGGGCAGAACCACGCTAGCCCTGATGGACTAGGGCTGGGGCCAGACAACCTTCCGCTAGCCCTGATGGACTAGGGCTGGGGCAGACAACCCTTCCGCTAGCCCTGATGGACTAGGGCTGGGGCAACAATCCTTCCCAACCCTGATGGATAGGCTGGGGCCAGACAACCCTTCCGCTAGATCTGATGGACTAGGGCTGGGGTCAGACAACCCTTCAACTAGATCTGATGGACTAGGGCTGGGGCCAGACAACCCTTCCGCTAGATCTGATGGACTAGGGCTGGGGCCAGAACCCTTCGCTACCTGATGGACTAGGGCTGAGGCCAGACAACCCTTCGCTACCCTGTGGCTATGGGCCAGAAATCCCTTTGATGACTAGGGCTGGGCAGAACAACCCTTCCGCTAGCTGATGGACTAGGGCTGGGGCCAGACAACCCTTCCGCTACCCTGATGGAAGGGTGGGGTGACTCCTAGTGAGGAGACTGACAGCAACTGGTGTTTTAGAAATCCAGTCCTCATGTGGTAAGTCACATGAATGAAGAGACTCCAGAAAAAGATCCCTTTTGATACCACTCAGTGGTATTTGACAATCTGACACTACTAGGGTGTCAGGTGAGGACAGTACTCGCCTTGTTGAATGGCATTCAACGGTGCCCGATTATGGCGACCGACCTCCCAAAGCACCCAAGTACAATATAGATTTTGGAGAATTGGTCGGCACTCCAAAGTGGTGAAATTCAACATTTATTTACTCCATGTTATAAAAGCAGCATCAGAGTATGGGCGTAGAAGAGGTAGCAACGTTTCAGGCTATGGAGCCCTTCTTCAGGCTAGGGATGGTGTAGTATTAGGAGATATAGAGCGAAGGTCCATAGAAGTGGTTACATATGACCTGCTGGAAATGGCACCAAGTCAGGCAAGATGCGGGAACCAGCCCCAGTCCAAATGGGATTAAAACATATCCAAACTTTTTTCTATAACCTCCATGAAATAGGAAAGAAAAAAAAAAAAACCCATTTACCGAGCATTTGTGAATAAAGGCAGAAAAATTAGCTATTTTATAATGTAGAAATAAATATGGATATGTTTTAATCCCATTTGGACTGGTCGGGGATTCTCACGTCCTGCGCGATACTTACTATTTGAAGATGGATATGATGTCTTCATGTTCCATGCACCACACATAGGTGAGACAGTTCCTACTTCTGGGTATATTCCATGAAGCTATTGCACCATTTCCAGGAGGACACATCTATCTCTGCTTCTGTGAATCTCCATCTCGGAGTACTATACCATCCACAGCCTGAAAAAGGGCTTAAAGGGGTTTTGCCAAGAAGTCAGTTCCTTACCTGTTATCTGCTCAGGGGAAAAGATAAACACGCAGCATGCTGAGTCACGGAGGAGAGGGAGGGAGTCAGAGCAGAGACGCAGTGGCACGGAGCGTCCGCAATGTTTACTCAAATAATTACATTAGAACCAGTGGATTCTCTATACAAAAGACACAGACTCATTCACTGCTCTTTCTCCCCAGCCCCTTGCAAGCTCCTTCATGTTCCCTGTCATCAGATAAGAAGTGCAAACAGGGCAAGCGCGGCCAGATCAGTTCCTGGTCGTATCTAATGTAAACTCTCAGGAAACTAAGAGCATGGAAAGAAAGCTGCAGCTCTCACAGGCTTCACTTTTTGTAATCACATATATTTAGAAAAGTGATTAAATACCCATTTTGCAGGATCCCACGTCAACATTACATCGTGGCAAAACCCCTTTAACAGCCTGAAACGTTGCGACTTCTGCTACCCTTATACTGTGATGGGGCTTTTATGATACGGAATAAATTCTGAATTTCACTTTTTTTCACCACATTGGACTATTTCTCTGATATGCGACACAACGGGCCGTTCGGATCAATAGCAGTTTACACATTGTGTCACATTTCCAGTACCAGAAATCTCTGCATGATGTCTGATCGCTATAGAGCCCTTCTCAAAATCAGTAGTAGGCAGAGACCACAGGTCTCACCAACAAGATCTTCAGACGGGCATATCAAAAGGTCAATGTGAGTGGATTTCCCTCTAAAAGGGGTTGTCCACTAAAAAAAAAAAAAAAAAATATTACATTGGACAAAAAAAGAAAAATGTGATACTTACCGACCTGTCCCCTGCCGCTCCGGGGCTTCCTGTTCTCTGTCCCCCTAACTTTCGGTTTCTCCTCTATTGTAATTGAATAAATTGTGAGACTCTTCTACTTGTTGGGACAAGAACCCGGAAGTGAGGCGAGGCGGATCTCAGGGAGCTCCGGAGCGGTAGCAATGGGGACGGGTAATTATCAGTTTTTTTTTCTTTTTTTGCCTATCATGGCCCCAATGTCATGTAATTTCTGTTTCTCTTAGTGGACAATCCCCTTACTTACAATATATCACCTTGTTGGAGCCCTACAAGCAGAGATGCGTATAAGTCAGGAATTACAACTACACCGATATCTTCAAGAACATTACCTGGACGACCTTCCGTATGACACGGTTGAATAGACCCATGAGCTGGCTACTGGGCAGCTCTAGCTCCTTCTCCAACTGGTCCACCGACTTGTGCTGCAGCCCAATGCCCAGAAGCAAAGCCTAAAGATAAAAGGGGCAAATAAATCAAGACCTGCCAGCAAAATAACAAAGGCCGCGCAGTCATAATAGTGTAAAAATGCACATCAGGATGGCATCCTCACAACGGTCAGTTGTCAGATGGAGGACAGAAAAGTGTCCTTGCGGCCTCTGGTTTCCATATGAGCCTATGGCTGATGGATGCATTACATAGGTGACAGTGGTATCTGTCCCCCACAGGCTACACTGACATCCATTTAACTCATAGGCCATAAAAAAAATTTTAAAAAAAATTATGCATCCCTTAAATAGATCCCTGAATAAGTGTACGGGTGACTAATGGAAAGTTCAGGTGCTGCTACGATATCCACTACCCGATAACGTTTTTTTAAAAAAAGTAAATAAATTTTATTGAATACAAAAAATAAAAAACATGCAAAAATACATGAACCCATGCATGGAAGAGCAGAGAAAAAGCATGCTTTTTCTCTGCTCTTCCATGCATGGGTTCATGTATTTTTGCATGTTTTTTATTTTTTGTATTCAATAAAATTTATTTACTTTTTTTTTTAAAAAAACGTTATCGGGTAGTGGATATCGTAGCAGCACCTGAACTTTCCTGAATGCATTTTGGCCACAAGGCAGTGGCGGTACTTGGCTCTATCCCTCCCCAGGAGCATTGATGTGCAGGTGAGCATACCCATTTTCGTTGTTTCTACGGGTGACTAATGCCACGGTTAGGTTTTGTTCAGACCTGCATTGGAGTTCCTCTCGCATGTTCCTTCGGCACCCGACGGGCATCACGTCAGACCCATTGTAATCATTAGGGTCCGCTGGACGCTGCTGGTGCCCGTTGTCAAATGCATCCTTTTGTGTTCATTTGAGAACCTCATTGATGGAGACGCCAAGCAGAACCATCATGGCCTCTATTCACACAGCGTAATTGTGGGGCATATTATTTACACTGCAAAACCCCCAAAATGCACCCCCCCCCCCCCCAATTACAGTAATTCATAGCTCTCATAGAGCGCTATGAATTACGCCTGTCTTCCCTGGCGTACAATACTCGCGTATGACATGTCACTTCCCGGTGTTTAAGATCCCTGGATAATATAAGTGAATGGGGCTGCCCTCGCCGCGCTTTAGAAGTACGCGCTGGACAGCTGTATTTCTAAAACACCTGGCATGTTGCGGTGCATACAGTATACACCACAATAGGGTGTGTGAACATACCCTTAAACATATATGTCAAAGGGAGGGAAAATAACATGATGTGAGCACCCCTTTAAAGGGAACCTGTCACCTAGTTTATGCCCCCCTTGCTGAGGACAGCACAAGCTAGTGTCAGACCTGCTGTTCCCAGCGCCGTGTCCCTTATTCTGTAAGATGCTGGAGTTTTAGAGCATTTAATGCTCAAATCTTATTCATGAGCAGGGGTTAGCCCTGCCCACCAAAGGCTAGCCCCGCCCACCTGACAGTTATTCATGTTTCTACCTATTCAAAGAGAACCTGTCACATAGGTTGTGCACAAAAACACACCTTATAAATCACTTAGCAACTAGATACATAAAAACAAACTTTTATTAGAATAATAGATAAAATACTACACTAGCCCTATTGCAACCCTCACAAATCTACAGAAACCCTGCCCTAACCAAGACACATGTAAGGTGCTCGCCCCAATAAGGGCGCCCCTACCCGGAACCTGTCCCTCACTGACAGTCCCTACTAAACCCTATGGATATCCTAATAGTGAAAATGCCACTAGAAATAAGAGGCAATAGCACAAAATAGGGTAACTCCTACCAATGTAGATATGAGAGATATCAGTGGGAACGCCACCAAAGAAACTATGCTTGTAATCGAGGTCACTATTACATACACAAGACGAGATATAGATACACCATCTCAAATCTATTTACTAGTGAAATACCCCAAGCCAGCACAAAACCTGGATAAAGTGGCTAATGATAGCCCAAGCATAGAAAAATATATATGCAAACACGTACCTCATAGAATACAATGGACAAATGGACACCTACATAATGCTATGGTGTAAGATATAGTATAAATACCAAGAAAGAGAGAGGAACGGGTGACACATATACACACCCTCCCATATCATGTTACAATATCCCAGACCAACGCGTTTCTCCCTATAATTCGAAGGGTTCATCAGGGTCAATGGTTATAGCAAATATAGATCCCAATATACTAATATCCAATAGAATCAAATAGACATATGATACTCGCGTGTTTGTTCAACTCCGATAGTTCAGGTCCCCCATGTCATAGATGTTTGAGAGGGCAATAAGTTGTGGGAATCACCACCTTAAATAGTTCACCAAATATCCACAAAACATTACCTATTTCCGGACGCCAAAGCAATGTGCTCCCCTGGTTACCAGGGACGCCACCGCCGGAAGCATTTCCGGAATGAATCCCGGTACAATCCACACTCACGTGAATCCATGCCAAGTCTCGCGATATTTGCGGTCATCCCTCCGCCAAAAGAAGCGTCCCCAGTTGGTATCCTAACACCCTTCATGCTTAACACCACAATCTACTTCCGGACGCCCAAACCATGTGCTAACCTAGCTGTAAGAGACGCCGCCACTGGGAGCACTTCCGGTATAGTCGGCGCATGCGTGAATTGATTGCTGAGATATCGCGATGTCCGCAACTCATGGAGAAAAAGAGATTAAGATAATACTTTCCAATCAGTACATAGTTAGCTATTACACCTAGACTACTGTAACTCAAATGTCCCTAAAATGCACACCAGGTCGGGATAACACCAATGACGCCGGTCACATTCCCTCAACCACACATAGATTGATGCCACAATCGTGGCTTGATCAAAAATATAACTATGATGTTACAGCAGAGATAAATACAGAAATAGCCAGGAATAGTGATACTCATCACTTTGTTCCATATGATGTATTAATACAACCTTAATGTGATCCCCCAACAAAACCAATAGATACACGATATTATGAGATAGATAGATAAAGAAGGGTATTAACCAAATATCAATCTATGTAGTAAATTAGAAATAGGTATAAAGAGAGATGTTAAATGAACGGGATGAATGACATCGTCTCATTAAGACCCCCCGGCTTAAGTGTTCTCATCTGATAGATCCAGAAAGTCTCTCTTTGAAGGATTTTTCTTTCAAAGTCACCCCTCCTAGGACTCCTATTCACCACCTCCAATACCCAGAAGGAGAGTACCGTCACATCACCACCATGCACTTCCACTACATGCCTCGCCACAGGTGTATCTCGTCCATGTTCCACGTCCCCAATGTGTTCCAAAACCCTCCGCCTAAATTCCCTGGAGGTCTTGCCCACATAAATAAGTGGACAAGAACAAGAGCATCCATAGATAACACCCTTAGATTTACAGTTTGCAAAAGTATTCAGTTTGTAGGTTCGTCCTTGATTATCCATAAAAGCTTTAGTGACTTTGATAAATTTGCATGCTTTACATGAACCGCATTTATACATCCCGCAAACAGGTGTATCTAGCCACGACCTAGCCGGTCGAGGTGGAACAAAGTGGCTGTGCACCAATCTATCTCTAAGATTTTTTCCTTTTCTAAATGTTACAACCGGACGTGCATCTATCAGTTCTGCAGTGATCGAGTCTTGTAGGAGAATTGGCCAAAACGTCTCCAAAACCCTTTTAACCTCTTCTGCTGCCACATCGTATGTTCCAATGATTCTGACCTTATTCATACTCTCTCTAGTTCTTGTTTGTAAGAGATTATCGCGGTCAGTGGATAGGGCTTGTTGGTACGCCTCCCTCAGCACAGATCTAGGGTACCCCCTTTCCAAAAATCTTGTTGTCAGGTCATTGGCCTCCTTTTTGTAGGACTCCACCGAGGAGCAATTCCTCCGTATCCTCGTGAACTGCCCCCTCGGAATTCCCCTTGCTGAGGACAGCACAAGGTAGTGTCAGACCTGCTGTTTCCAGTGCTGACCCCTTATTCTGGAAGATGCTGTAGTTTCAGAGCATTTAAAGGGGTTGTCTCACTACATTGCTTCATCTTACCTCAATCCTGTGTCCTTTTTTTTTTTTTAAACATAAACTTTTTTTTGTGAGATATAAAGTAGTACAAACAGAGTACAGTATATGTCATTGTAAGACCAAATTTCAACTTTTATCCCCAAAACACAACCAAGCCCACCTCCCAAATCCATCTCCAGATTCAGAGCAGTAAATATCCATTACAATCACATAGCAATGCAATATTAATAACAGTCAGTTCTTGTCACAATAAAAATTGTACCTGGCTGTCGGACGGCCTCCATCCACACAACTGCCATAGACACAGTCCCAGGAACCTCTACACCGAGATCAATCCTGTGTCCTTAATTTCATTTTGAATTCAGGGGCGGGTTTACTGGCTTCCACTAGGTTGTAGTAGAAGCCAGGTCTGTAGCTATAGCAACCAGTGCAGACAGCCTATCAGGAGAGACCAAACAGGTCTGTAGCTATAGCGACCAGTGCTGGCAGCCTATCAGGAGAGATTGAACAGGTCTGTAGCTATAGCAACCAGTGCTGGCAGCCTATCAGGAGAGATTGAACAGGTCTGTAGCTATAGCAACCAGTGCTGGCAGCTTATCTGGAGAGATTGAACAGGTCTGTAGCTATAGCGACCTGAGGAGCTGATACCTCCCATACAAGAGGGGATATCTAGGAATAGGTAGGACACTGTAAATGGACACATATTGCAAAGTGACTTGTTTTTGCAAGATCTTTAACATAAAAAGTAGCAATCCTTGTAGTGAGACAACCTCTCTACTGCTCAAATCTGGAGAGGTCAGCCAGAAAAGAGTCATGAAAAGAGTCCGTTTTTTTATACACTGCCCATCGGAGGCTAGCCCCGCCCACCTGAGGCAAGCCCCGCCCACCTTAAATGATAAACCCATTACTTCGAATAGGTAGAATCATGTGAATAACTGCCAGGTGGGAGGTGCTAGCCTTTGGTGGGTGGAGCTAACACCTGCTCATGAATAAGATTTGAGGGGTAAATGCTCTAAAACTCCTGCGTCTTACAGAATAAGGGACACAGCGGTGGGAACAGCAGGTCTGACACAAGTGTGTGCTGCCCTCAGCAAGGAGGGCATAATCTATGTGACAGGTTCCCTTTAAGGAGGTGTTATGGTTTCAGCAAATACAGTTGAGACTTTTTCTCATAAAACATTGAAGTTTTTCCAGACACTACCTGCATCACTTTTTGAGATCTGCGCTTGCTGCCATTCAGAGACCTTTATCCTGTTAAATGACAATGCTCAGCCCTATTCATGTGATGGAAGCTCAGATTCATAGCTTGACACAATACACAGCCCTGATAACTGCAATGAGACGCGCATGTGACTCCATAGAGTTACTGTCCTGAGAGCAGCCTTGTATCATCCTGCCAGGTCTACAGAGCACGTTTATGTGCAATTAAGGTATGTTCACACGACATCTTTACCCCGCAAATAGGGTAAAATCATAGCCCTCATTGAGCATTCCCTGGCGCACAGTGCGCGTCGGCAAAAAGCAACGACATGTTACTTCTTTCAGGCGCTTACACACCGGGGAATATTGAATAGGCGACTGGACCGTAGCGCTGTTGGCCGCAATACACCGTGTGAACCCAGCCTCTCATCAAAAGATTAACAGAGTCACTCAGCAGTCAGTCCGTCTTTGCAGCAGGTAAGGGTTTCTCTCCTAATAGAAGCTTCCCCTCATGACAAATACAGCTCTGCTACCTCAAATCTACAGACATCCTGCTTGCCTTCTAGGTCACCGTTTTTTTCACAACTACTCCATCACCAATGTCCCTCTAACAGGCTCAGCTAGAAATAGTCGAACTGAAATGTAAGTCACTGCTATAGAACCACCCGTAGCCTGAACAGGAAGTGGGAGGGCGAAGCTGTAGCACCGGCCACCGCCTGAACAGGAAGTGGGAGCCTGACGCTGTAACACAGGCCACCGCCTGAACAGGAAGTGGGAGGGCGAAGCTGTAGCACCGCCCACCGCCTGAACAGGAAGTGGGAGCCTGACGCTGTAACACTGGCCACCGCCTGAACAGGAAGTGGGAGCCTGACGCTGTAGCACCGCCCACAGCCTGAACAGGAAGTGGGAGGGCGAAGCTGTAGCACCGCCCACAGCCTGAACAGGAAGTGGGAGCCTGACGCTGTAGCACCGCCCACAGCCTGAACAGGAAGTGGGAGCCTGAAAGCTGTAGCACCGCCCACAGCCTGAACAGGAAGTGGGAGCCTGACGCTGTAGCACCGCCCACAGCCTGAACAGGAAGTGGGAGCCTGACGCTGTAGCACCGCCCACAGCCTGAACAGGAAGTGGGAGCCTGACGCTGTAGCACCGCCCACAGCCTGAACAGGAAAGTGGGAGCCTGACGCTGTAGCACCGCCCACAGCCTGAACAGGAAGTGGGAGCCTGACGCTGTAGCACCGCCCACAGCCTAAACAGGAAGTGGGAGCCTGACGCTGTAGCACCGCCCACAGCCTAAACAGGAAGTGGGAGCCTGACGCTGTAGCACCGCCCACAGCCTAAACAGGAAGTGGGAGCCTGACGCTGTAGCACCGCCCACAGCCTAAACAGGAAGTGGGAGCCTGAAGCTGGCTGTGAAGAGAAGGCTCTGTGAATCAGCATGGTGAGAACACTCCTTTAGGCTATGTTCACACAGTGTAATTGCAGGAACGTATTTCACCCGCAATTACGCCGTGTGCTCGGGAGCAGGCGCCGGCAGCCCGCCGGCCCCATAGACATTCAATACTAGCGGCGCGTATACGCCATGAATAATTGATGTCACTTATCTCCCCCCACGGCGTATTGTGCAAGCGGGGAGAGGAGACGTAATCCATAGTTCTCTATGAGAACTGCAGATTACCGTAATGACGGACATATCTCGCCCCGTATTTAGCACAGTACGGCGCGAAATACGGGGCGAGATCCGTCCCATTTTAAGCCGTGTGAACATAGCCTAAATTCAAGTTTGTTGAGCAAAGCCGGGGCTCGGTCTACAAAGTGCAAGAACGGAGGTAGGTTCCTTTGTGACCAGCATGGCTGTTTCGTGAATCAGAAGCCATTTCTGCTGCTTGACCCCATATAGGAAGATATGGTAGAGACTTACAGACTGAGCCGCCGACAGGTTCAGGTTTCCGTATTTTTGTAAGAAGAACATTTTTGAAATTGAGGGAATAAGATCCATGATGAGGTGATAATCCACCATGTTCTGAGAGTACATTTCCAAGCGCTTCAGGTCATAAGGGGTGAAGGAGGACTCCAGCTCTGCACGAGTGATTACTGTGGGGGGAAACAAAGGAGAGTTACAGGACCCCCAGACTCCAGCAAGACCGCAGTAACCTGGTGGCAGAGTCGCTTACAGCTGTCAGATTCCTTCTTGACATTTTTATTCTGCAGGAGAATCAGAGCTACAGACGGTGAGAAACCTCCAAACTGATAGGAGAGGAGGGATAGGAAGCGTCTCCTAAAATCTGCAACAGAAGAAAAAATGGGGAAAATGGGACATGAAATTTTTAAAGGGGTTGCCGCAAAAAAAAAGGGAATAGTTTTCAAAATGTAGGGAAACACTAAATGAAGACGTTTTCCAAAATATATTGCTTTATTCACTTTTTTTGTTAAGGACGGGCAATGTATTAAACCTCCCCGGCCTTTTGTTCCCTCAGGATTGACCTTTTTATTTACTTTCCCCCCTGCTTTTTTTTTTCTAGTGTAACAGAGAGTGACTTCATCACACGGGTCGTGGACTCTTGCGGGCCCGGGGCATAAAAAGCTTGAAATTTAAAGCTGTTTATGTAATAAATTCCTGCGCATTTCAGAGAAGCTTCTAAACTAATTAGCGACTGAAAACAAAGTGGAAATACAGGGGGGAATCAGGAGCTCATTGTAATTACAACAGTCTGACCGGGAAGTCCGGATATCTTGAAATCTGTGGGAGACAACCCCTTTAAGCTCAGTACCAGGCTGAACATGGTAGATTGTCTTAATCAGCGTTCTGAAACTTTCTAATGTCCCTTGTGTCTCTATTCTCCACCATTTCCATTTAGAGGCTACTCAGACCCAAAACTTTTCAGAGCTGAGATTCTGCTACAATTACATCTAGTTTAATCAGTCTTCTGTGCGCCATACTTGGCCTTTCAACCTTTAGGGACAGGTAATGGGTAATGCCATGCTCATCTATTACACCCAGGATGAATTATTCCCATAGCATACACCACACACCACTTTCCAAGTAAATTGGAAGAGGAAAATCATCACCTTTCCAAAAAGCAGTCAGCCATGGCTCTTGCTCCGACTCCTCTTCCTCTTGCAGGCTCTTCAGCATAGCAGGGTGCCCCCCCCCCCCCCCCCCCCCCCGGGGATCATTCTGGGTAAGCAACAAGAAAATTAAAACAGGAACTGTAGATTTTAAACCGATGCACTGCAGAGGTTCTCCATCAGCGGTACAGATCACCCAGCAGCAGTTCATCATGAACTAAAGTCCCATTTTAGGCTATAATCACAATAGGAAGAATGTGCATTGCAGCGACATTTAAAAATCTGCAGCACCACCAGAAAAAAAAAATTATTGTCATATTGCAAAAAAAACCCCCTCGGCACCGCAGCAAACAAAACCCTGCGGCATCGCAGCAAACGAAACCCTGCGGCACCGCAGCAAACAAAACCCTGCGGCACCGCAGCAAACAAAACCCTGCGGCACCGCAGCAAACAAAACCCTGCGGCACCGCAGCAAACAAAACCCTGCGGCACCGCTGCAAACGAAACCTGCGGTGCAGCCGGGCGCGAAAGTCCTGCACCATCACACTTGCATACTCAAATTGCGGGGCTTTTGGAACAAGCAATTTCCTTTGGAAAGGGAAACTTACTGGCGTCTGTCGCAGGTACACAGGAACGAACCCGGCTCGCTTCCAGAACCTGCCAAGAGAAAGCATTTAGAACCCTGCTCTGATGACTGCGTCCATATGAACCTTTACATTTGGGTACTCACTTCAAAAGTTTGGGAGTCAGCCCATAGGATACCCCAAGATAATCCAGCTTTTCAGCAGGCCTCTCACTCAGGCGGAGGAGAAGAGAAGGCAGGTTCTTCCGGGGGACCACCGACTCTTCCAGAAGGCTGACCGCCTGAGATAAGTAGAAGGTTAGCAGCGTCCTATCATAACACAGATATTTTAAAGGATAAAAGGTTTCCCACCTCGCTGCCTATTGAGGTGACTCTGAGGTTTTTTTTGTTCATTTTTTTTTTCCCGGGGAGGGAACTGTCCCTGTAAAAACTGCACAGTTCAGGGCCCGGCTCCCATAACCCATCTGCAGGCGCATACACACAAGATTAGACATCATGATATATCATGACATATCAGAGATCATGATATTCCGGATAGAATTCACACTGCTATAGAGACATCAGGACAGAAACACCGAATAGAACACAAGGAACTATATATACATAAGAAAATGCAAAATAGATTTACACACTGGGTTCCCCAAAAAAGCTAAAAACCCCTTGAACCCCCCAAGGGAATATCAACAGGATGGGATTTGTATTTCTTCGTGTCTCAACCACCAAATCAGATCACATACACTGCAATATGTTATGTACAAAGAGACCAGTGTGCCCTTTGTATCCTGTGTAAAAAGCTGCACAACAATCAATTGATTTATACAACAATCATTACCCCTTGGTAATCCGGGTGGACGGCAATTCTCACTACTCTTGCTCCAGATAAACTACCAAATTCAGGATCTTGAAACTGTGGATGAAAAAAAAAGTGAGCATTAAAGGATTTGTTCAGAAAATATATGTCAGTTTACAGGAACAGAAGGTGTGCGAGTGGTCGGCTTATTAGCACTCTAAACCTGTAGAACCCTTCCATATGGCACTGTGGCTTCCCCAAATCCTATTGGGAACTAGTTTCTGACTTGCCTGGCAATTAGCAAGTAAGCCTCCATTCTTTAGATTTCATTTTTGTCCTGTTTCTGTGAAGTGCTTTTAATGTTAGTGGACGGAATCGCAAGACCATGTGGACCTTTGATACGGGTTATGAGCTTGGGTATTTTGGCTAAAATATCAACCAATACCTCATGTTTGATATTTGCAGTCTGGCCTCTTGATGTTGGGGAGTGTGGGATGTCAGTATCTTGGTGCACTAAGCTTGATACAAGACTGGCATCCCATAGAAGCCAATCTATGTGCTAACCCAATGGCATGCAGTCCCCCACTCCCTTTAGAGAGTGGAGAGAAAACAGTCCTTTCCACATGTGCAATCTTCCCTTCAGTGTACTGTGGGTTTTCCTGAATTCTGCTGGAAATTGCTATTTAAAGGGGAAGCCTGTGGTTCAGGTTGTGGGTGGTTCTGTAGCAATGATTGGCATATCAGCTTTGCTACTCTTAGCTGAGCCTGTTACAGTTACACAATTTCAATAGGTTTGTAAACTGTAGTACACAAAGCTACAGAGCTCTGCAGGGTTAAAACTGGTCAGTAAGTAATGTGAATGATCTCTGTCTTACAAGATAAGGAACACAGCAGAGAGCAGCCACTGCTGCAGCCTGTAAGAGTAGAGTGGTGGCCAGTAACAAGGAGGAAAATTTGTGTGCAAAAGTAGGAGATAAGATCTGCTCCTAACGCTAAAGTGGAGCTTAATCAGAACAGCAATGTATTTATTAATTTTTATTTACCTTTGCCTACATGATTAAAGATCTGCAAGTATGGGGAGTGGGATGTCAATACTGGTTTCAGGCACTCGAAGGGTGCTAGACACCCCACCCAATCAAATAGTAGTGGCATCACCTTTAGGCTGTAACATCAGCACAGAGTAATATACATAACTGTTTGGTTGGCACCTTGTATACATTTTTATTTATGTGCAGGTATAATATTAAGGCAACCCCCTCGCTCATACACAGATGTGCGAGTACTCTGCCTACTAATCCTCAGCACTTGGGTACCCTTCCATATGGCATTGCAGCTTCTGCAATGCCTATTAGGAATTGATTAAAAGAAAAAAGACAAGGATACAGCACTGCAACAAAATCTAACAGAGGTGTGCAAAGCTCAAAGGTATGATCCAACACCCTCCAAAATCCAAAAAATACAGAAAGCAGCACCACCAAAGTATGTAAAAAAAAGTGATTTAATCACCTAAGTCCATACAAGCAACGTTTCAACTCCTCCATGGAGTCATTCTCAAGCAAGAGAATGAGAATGAGAATGACTCCATGGAGGAGTTGAAACGTTGCTTGGATGGACTTAGGTGATTAAATCACTTTTTTTGACATATTTTGGTGGTGCTGCTGCTTTCTTTATTTTTTGTATCAGGACTTGGTTAGTTTGATCTGCCTGAGGATCGGCCAGTAAGCCAGCCTCCATTCCTCTAGGATTCAGTCTCAGGCCCGGTGCACATGTGCATCGGAGGTGCTGTTCGGAGCCTCCATCACAAAAGACAAAAAATTGGTGCAGCATGCAGTGCAATTTTTTTCCCATAAGGATGACGATACCACAACAGAGAACCGAAGGACCCCATTGCAGTCAATAGGATCGGTCAGGTGAGCGAGTGTCTAAAGCATGACTGACTTACCTGTTCTGAAATAGTCCAAGGAATGAGATCTCCAGACGCCTTCTTCCCTCGGGAAAGACTGTTTAGGATGGATTGCTGGGAAATCTCTCCTTCAAGACAGACCTAAGATAGAAAAACATCAATAGAGAACTGGAACAACACAAGAAGCCATCAAACAAGGCACGGATCTCCAACCGGAGGCGATACAGCGTTGGGCAAACTAGAACTATATCTCTGAGTATGCTGAGATTTAATTACACCAAAAAAGTGCCACACTGGAGTTAATGCTTTACTACAGGCAGACACCGTGCAATGCTTTGTTTTACCTGTGGAGGCGCTCCAAAAATAACAGGCACCACACTGCAGCTACAGCGCCAATAGTGTAAACCAATGAGAGCAAAAAGCAATAGCTTCACGGATCTTAAGGTACCTGGATCACAGCCAAGACTTCAGGTAAAGCGTTCTGAGTAGGTGGAACTGGAGGGAGGAGGCAGAACATGTGATGAGCGGGGGCGTCCGACAACATCTGCAGGTCGTTGGGTGAATTCTGTAGAAACCACAACAGAAAGACAGAAAATTATTCACTTACATAGGAACCAATCACCTCCCCCCGAAAAATAGAAGAACCACTCCTGATGTATCTGAACCATTGGGATATGGGATACACATGACATTACTGAATACCTTGTAATGAGAAGCAACATAGAGCGCCATTAATCTCTGCAGGAACGATTCGGATGCTTTGTGGTAGCAGAATAACGTGTCCCGGTTTATGTAGTATCTGTTCCACATTATTAAGGAAATCTGGTAGAAAACCTCACAATGTTCAATCTTCCCTCCTTGCAGACGCGTATAAGCCATCAGTGTCAGATAAGTTTAGGCCCCCCCACCTATATTCAGGACAGACCCCCAAAACTCCTCGTACTGAATGGAAAAGTGACGCCGCACGCACGGCCCGTCCCCATTCATGCGAATGGCAGTTCAGAGTACAGATGTCCAGAGGCATTAGAAGTCGTCAGCTACCTTCTCATACCTCCGGTCACCTGTCCTATGCCTCGACTACATCCAACACCCCATTTTGGCTTCTTCACATTGGAGACCTTGCTTGTCCTCTGGCCATCACCCCACCCAGCCGGCTCACTACCTCAGCACACTTATTTCTCCTTATTCACCTGTCACTTGATAAAGGCACAACTGCCGAAACGTCGACATGTTTAGACATCACCTGACATTCTAAGTGCCATTGCCGGTGAGATTTTTCGGACAGAATTTGCACCTGTGCAGTAATCTATATAACCATGACCTGTATCCCCTCACTTGGCTTGCCTGATCCACCCCACTGTAAATACTCCGAATAAAACTTTAATATCATTATACTTTTGGCGTGTCACGGAATTATCTACAGACGTATATTTGGGCCTAGCTGACCCTTTTCCACCTGAGCACCCACCCTCCTTATTACCTTGGTGTGCGTAACCATTACACTACTAGTGAAAAGTCCTTAAGGGGTTGTCTCACTACAAGGATTGCTGCTTTTTATGTTAATATCTTGCAAAAACAAGTCACTTTGCAATATATGTCCATTAACAGTGTCCTACCTATTCCTAGATATCCCCTCTTGCATGGGCTGCTTGAGCTCCTTAGGTCGCTATAGCTACAGACCTGTTTTCTCTCTCCTGATAGGCTGCCAGCACTTGTTGCTATAACTACAGACCTGACTTCTACTGCAGCCTAGTGGAAGCTCCTGAATTCAAAATGAAACCAAGAAAACAGGACTGAGGTGAGATGAATCGATGGAGTGAGACAACCCCTTTAATGAACAGAACTTTTTTTTAGTCTTTGCCGCCTCCTGTTTCAACAGTCGTAACTTTCCCCCGCCCCCCCCTCAATGACTCAGTTGTATCAGGCCTTGTTTTATACGGGAGAAGTTGTACTTTTTGGGGGCATAGTTTGAGTTCACTTATAAAATATTGCAGAATTTTATTCAATTTTTTTTAATTTTTTTTAGATTTTTTACACCATTCACAGTTATAACGATCATGTAGACATTCAATATCTGTAGGGTTTGTTATTTTTTTGTGTAATGTATGCACAATTTTTTATAAAATACTTATTTTATTCTACATTTTCTTTTTAGAATCCCATGAAGGGATAACGATTTTACATTTTTTTTTATTTTTATATTTAATAGTATATTAGCATATTCATCTATGCTAATACATTACACTTTGCTTCAGTTTGACACAGGCAGCATATCTTCCGCCCCGCAGATTCATTAAGGGGTTAATCTTCAGTTTGCATTATGCCCATGAGATTTTGGGTCTCCAGAACCAATCACCAGTTTTCCATACAGTTTAGTTTCAGCCTAAAATGATGGTCCTGGAACCCATTAAAGGGGTTGTCTCACTACATTGATTCATCTCACCTCAGTCCTGTTTTCGGTTTATTTTTGAATTCAGGGTGTGTTACGGCTACCACTAGGCTGAGTAAAGGCCAGGGCTGTACTAAGTGACCAGCCGGGAGCCCAACAGGAAGATTTTAACAGGTCTGAGCATACAACCCACACTGGCCCTTCAGGAGAGATCAAACAGGGCTGTACTATACAAAACCCTGCGGCAGCATCATGAGAGATTTAAAGGTCGTAGCATGCAACCATGCTGGCAGCCTATAGAGAGATCAAACAGGGCTGTACATAGCAACCTGAGGAGCTGAAGAGCCCATACAAAAGGAATATCAAAGGAATTAGGACACTGCAATGGAAAATTTTTGCAAAGGACTTGTTTTTTGCAAGATCTTTTAACCCTAAAAGTTGCAATCCCTGTATGGAAAACCCCTTTAATATTCACGCTGAGGGACCCCGTGTATAGGAAATTTCCCGCCGGCTGTCTTTTCCCCATAAAGTTCAGGGCCCCATGCAGCCAAATCAAATGGGCCTCCACCCATTACAGTTCCTATTTTTAAATATCGTGGGCCCCCTTTTTGATTAGGGGCCCCTGACGGGGTACGCCCGTACGCCCCCTTGGCCCCCGTTGCCAAATATGATATAAAGAGGATACAGGTCACAGGTCTCGGGCAAAGGACACCCAGAAATGATCCTGCTAATATTCAGGCAGTCCAAACACAACAAGTCATTCAGCCATTTCTCCACGGGGTCTCCAGGAGCGTAACGTATAGATTCCTGCAGGGAAACCTCATGAAGAGTCCGTGCTGAAAAGCAAAAAAAACTGCAGTGAGAAACACAGCAAAGTCAGCTATAAAATTAGTCCCATTGAAAAACCAAAGAAATTGCTGGAAGTTTCAGAACCAAAGTTTTATTTAATCAATCATAATAAATCAAGCAAACCGTAAAAAAAAAAAAAAAAATCATGGACACAAAATAAAGTAAGGGGCCGTTTACACGGCAAGTGACAAATACCGGTCGGTTTATGCGACCGGAATTTTTTTACTGTTTTGCGCCGTCCCGCGGCCCCGGGGTCAAATGGAAACATCACGTTTGCCCCTACCTCCATTCTATGGGAGTTCTGAATACATTCAAACTCACCGCTCACCTGTACTCAGGACTCCCATAGAACAGAATGCAGAGTCATGTGTAAGCGCGACCAGCTCTCCATTCTGAGCGGAATATTTTGCGGGCCCCCTCCCGGAACAGATGTGGGTCCTGGGTCCCTCACCTATGACACTTTGATGACACAACCTATCAATATGCCATCCAAGTGCATGGTGGGAACACCCGTTTAATAGGTCAGCAGCATCTACATTTTTCAAGAAATGGCAGGAGTTTATAGTTAACTTTTACACCCCCAGGAGATCATGCAGCCTTTTGTCTACACCTCCTGGTATCTCTCCTCTCACCTAGCGGGCACTCTGGGAGCTTTGGATGTCTGTACCCCATAACATGGGAGCTTTCCCTCAGCCAATCCTGACACCGTGCCCGGGATACTCCTTGGTACGTGCGTCAGAGTTGGGGGTGAATTTGTCCTCTATCTATTTCTCTCCCTCGGGTTTTGGGGGACGAGGGCCGTGTGGCGATCTCGCGCAATTGTCAGCACAGGATTTGTTTTCAACCTTTTATTCCAGACCTTACTTGATTAAATAGGTGTATGTGATTATGTCTCTTATTACATAACTGCGTATGGGTACCACTTTTGTGTTTTTTTTTGGTTTTTTTTGGGGGGGGGGGTTATTTATTATTTTTTGTTTTTTCTTTAGTGAAGATGGAGACTTCTTTTGCTTCATCCTTATGACACCAAAGTATGTCATTAGTGCTATTTTGTACTTTCATTGCTTAGTACTTTTCTTATTTGTACTAATGATGCCTATATTATTTCTTTGTGTATCAAGTAGTTTCATCTAAAAACGTTATTATATTTTTTTTGTTATTGAAAAAGGGTAAAAAAAAAATTTTTTTTAAACAAAAAAAAATATTTCCAGAGAAAGGACTTTCAGGTGAACATCCGCAAAACTATGCGGCCATTAACAATCAGCATTCATCAGTGTGCACTGCATGTTAATGGTGCACGTTTTGTAGCTGTGCACCTGTAAATCCATGAAGCTGTCCTATTAATCGAACTGAAAATTACTGGTGCAGGGTGCCATGACCACTCCAAGACTGCTCCGTGTATATGGTGTATACTGCCCTGTGTATACCCCTTAAACCTCACTGAAATCGGGCGGAAACCCAAAGCATATTGAGTGTTAAACCTGCTATTCTAAAAAAAAAGGGAAGACCCGGCCAGTGAAAAAGCATGGGGGAATGACAATTGTTGGCCTTATAGATACGGGAAATTTGGGGATTTTAGATTTATCCAGAAACCCTTTTAAGAAAGCGACCCCCAAACCCTTTTTGGATCCCCAGCGTTGCAAAACTACAACTCCCAATATGCCGAGAAAGCTGCAGACTGTCAGTTGTAATTTAACAGCAGCTGGAGCGCCATGATATGAGAAACCCTGCATGAGGCCTTGGGATTTGGGGGAAGAAAGCAGAAAAATGGCCGCTCCCTTTCCGAGGCCACCGCTTTTTTGCTGGGGGATTTGCTCTCACGGTGTTAGCCCTAAACTCTCCGCGCTTTTTGCTGCGGAGCGCTGTATTATTTTTAAGGGATAAAGAAAGCAAACCGGTTTTCCCTCTTTCCCTAGTACAAAAAGGGAACAAAAAGATCGAGTGGTGCCGCACCCCTTTGGGGGTTTTATTTCGGGTGCTAAAGGGGGGGGAAAGCCGAAGGCTGTAGTCCAATAAAAGAAAACCCCCACGACCCCCCTTTTAGGGTAAAAATTTTAAATTTTATTAGATCACATAATACAAGATTTTGTCAGCTCTCCATTTATATGCAAAAGTGCAATGTAGATATTCCCACAATCCAGTCTGACGTTTCAGCCGTAAAAGGCCTTCACCAAGGCAAAAGCAGAGCTAGGGGAAAAGTGTGACCCCGCGGGACTGGATTGTTCCTTGGGGAAAACCCTTTAGGGCCCGGAGAAAAAAAAAAGGGGAAAGAGAAAAAAAAGAAGAAAAGAGAAGAAAAGAAAAGAAAAAAAAAAGGAGAGAGAGAAAAGAAAAAAAAGAGAGAAAAGAAAAGAAAGAGAGAAAAGAGACAAAAGAAAGGGGAAAAAAAAAAAGAGAGAAAAGAAAAGAGAGAGAGAAAAGAAAAGAAAGAGAGAAAAGAAAAGAGAGAACAGAAAAGAGAGAAAAGAAAAGAGAGAAAAGAAAAGAGAGAAAAGAAAAGAGAGAAAAGAAAGAGAGAGAAAAGAAAAGAGAGAAAAGAAAAGGGAGAGAAAAAAAGAAAGAAAAGAGAAAAAAAGAGAGAGAAAAAAAAGAAAAGGAGAAAAGAAAGAGAGAGAAAAGCTGTAAAACTTTTACAGGGGTTTACAAATTCAAATTTCTTTTAAACCTTCTCCATTTTCAAAGGAAAGGGGAAAGACCAACCCAAAGCGACCCGGAACGGGCCCCTATCCCCCCTTTGTTTGGTGGATGCCAAAAAACACCAGGGGGGGGGACCCGGGGGGGGTTAAAACCCCTTTTTCGAAAAAAGGAAAAAGAGGAATTGCAGCACCTTTTTCATAAACCACCACTCGGCTTCCCCCCCAATTTAAACCCGCATCGGGGGATGGATAAAATGAAACATGAACAAAAAATCGATGTAAAAGGGATTTTTAAATTTGAAAAAGTTTAATAATTGGGACATGTTATAAACACCCCGGAAATTGGGGCCAGGGTTACACTAATCCCTACCCCAAAAAAGTATCATATGCCTGTCATGGCCATTGGGGAAGGTGTAGCTATATAACGTGCAGACCAATTTTATTGCACTATTTGGTTGTGGAGCTTTAGGAACTTAAATTTTATCCCTTTTAAAAGGGGAATAAGCGGGGCCCTTTTTAAAAAATTTAAGTGTTAAGTTATGATGAAAAAGGGGGGTTGTCCAATCTCACAGTTTCTACCCCAAAGCAGCATTTTTCATTCTTTCACCCTTTGTCACTTTGGGTCAAGCTGTCTGTAATTAGCAAAAGAGATCGGGTTTTTTCAGATTTTCTGCTAATTAGATAAACAATCCCTTCGCTGACCCGGGAAAAACTTGAGAGTAAAAAAAACCCCAAAAAGTACAGGGGTCTTTTTGCCCCTAAAAGATAAGATAAAACCCCCAAACCCAGGCTGCAGGCAGTTCGTAAAAGACCTGTGTGAGACATCACCCCCCGGGCTATCAAAAAAAAAAAAACCAGAAGGGAAGCAAAACAGGTCGTCACTAGAGAAACCAGAAAGCCCTCAAAGGTTAAAATAAATTTGAAAGCTCCACAACAAAAAAGAAAAATGACAAAGAAAAATATTTTTGAAAAACGTCTTAAAATTTGGTGAACCCTACATTTTTAAAAAAGGCCAAAAATTTTTTGTATGGAAAAAACCCCTTTTTAAAGGGCAGGGGACACCACTATAGAGGCAAGGGTAAAAACGGAATTTGGGGAACGTTCAAAAACTGGAGCAGGGGTGGCCCCCAAATTCCGCGGGGTTGTGGAGTCAGACCCCCCCAAAAAAATGAAAAAAAAAAGGAACCAAAAGCCAAATGACCACAACCCCCAAACCAAATTCATTGCGGGAATTTGGGGGAACGGGCCTTTGATAATTAAAACCCCCCGGCGGGTTTTGCCTTTCCCAAGTGATAAATCTGAACTGAAGGGGGAAAAAACTTGTTTCGGACTGTGCCCACCGGTCACTGCTTTTTGGGGTGGGTTGCCACCACATAAGCTTCCCAAAGGGTTTAACCCTTATCCGTATGGCCATAAAAACCCCCCCAAACCCCCCCTTTCCCCGAAACCCCCTGGGGAAAATTCTAAACCCCAAAAGAAATTTTTAAACCCCCTTTTAAGGTAAAAAAAACCCCTTTAAAAAATTTTTAAAAAGAATTTTTTCCCCTTTTAAGATTTTAGAGCCAGTTCTTCCCCTGTTGTAAGAACTTTCTTCTGGGTTTTTTACTCCCCGAACTTCCCCTAAAGCCCCCTGCCGGGAAAGGGAAAAAATGTCCCCCTTCCTGCTGTGTTTTCACCCGCACAGGCGCTTGTTTATCCCCTTTTGAAAAATTTTTAAACCCCTTTTAAAAAGTCTAAAAGCCCTTTCCCCTGCGGGGAAAAAACCTTCCATCAGAATGCCCCCTCTAACCAGGCTCAGCGAGGAATACCCAGAGCAAAAAAGTCACCAACTAGTTTTAAAAAAACTGCCCACAGCCTGAACTGGTGCGAAGAGCAGGCTCTGTGAAACAGCCAGAAAGAAAACCCTGTTTAATGACACTCCAAATTTACTTCAGTGGAAAGAATAGGCAAGTGCATCCCCCTCTCCACTGACAGCCTTTTTCAAAATTAAGGTTTGAAGTACCAAAAATCCCGGATAAAAATATTTCTGGCTTGAAAAGGTTTCCCAAGAGGTTTTGGCCCTGTTTCCTGTATGGTCTGTCTTGTGCTCCTTTAAAACCCTTCAACGTAAAAACGCTTTTTTCCCAAACCCCCGGGTTTTAGGGACTGGATTATTTCCCTATCCAAAGGGTTTCCCGGAAAAAATGGGAAAAGACAATGTGATATCGAGCAAGAGAAGAGTAATAAACCCAAACCAAAAGGGAAAAGGGAATTTGGGTTCAGGAAATATAAGGCCTTTCAAAATGGGTTTGAAATTGGGGGGTAAAATTTTATCCCAAAATTTCGTTCCGGATTGGCAAAAAATTTCTCTGGAATACGTCCCAGTCATTACGGTAATTCACATTCTCCTAGAGAACTATGGATTACGTCTCCTCTCCCTGCTCGGTGAATCCGCCGGGCGGGGAGATAATTGACATGTGAATTACCAGCAGCATATACGCGCCGCTGGTAATGCACGTCAATGGGCCGGCGAAGTGCCGGCCCCCCCGCTCACACGGCGTAATTGCGGGGCGTAATTACGTCCCGCAGTTAAGCCGTGTGAACATAGCCTAACACTGCACTGGTCCAGACGCTTATTATAGAACGATTAATATTACTGTTCACATTATACCTAACCTATATATTCTGACATATCCTTTACTGACTTACAGTGCACAAGGAAATATCACGGGATTCAGTCTGCACCTAGAAACTCATGGCTGCTCAGGTGAATCAAACCTGCCAATGGGCTCTACCTAGTGCTTCAAGCCCTCTGGCCTATGTATCTTGGGATCTCAGAGGTCAATCACTTAGGCCCGGTTCACACGGCTTATTCACGCTGTAATTGTGGGACGGATTTCGCCCGCAATTACGGCATGTGTACGGGGGCAGGGGGGCGCTCGCCGGCCCCATAGACATTCATTATCCACGGCGCGTATCCCGCTGGGATAATGTGCATGACACTTCTCTCCCCGAGAGGAGACGGAATCCATAGTTCTCTATGAGAACTGTGGATTACCGTAATTATTGGGACGGATTTGGTCCCGTATTTTGCGCAGTACGGGACCAAATCCGTCCCACAATAAGCCGTGTGAACATGGCCTTACCAATTAGATACTGATGGCATATCCTAGCAATAAGGTTTAAAAATTCCCTTTGATGTAGTCAAAATGGATGTTAGTTGCAGATGTGGACCCAGTGCATTCTAACCTGATACTTCCAATACTTGTGTCATAATGACACAATCCTAGTACATTGAAAAAACAAAAAACTATCAATTCATTTTATTCATTCATATTAAAACAATACAATTATAATATTTTACAGTACAATTCCGAAGGGGAAGCAAAGTGATGGTAAGAAATAGAGGGGACGGTAAAAGGTGTACTTCATATAATCACTAGCACCGAAGTTAAATGTATAATACAGCAAATTGAACCATAATGGAGTATATGTATAATTAAAAGGGTTGTCTCACCACGCTGTTTCACAGAGCCAAAAGCAGCTTTCATTCATGCATCCCGTCACCTCGTGGTCAGGCTGTGCCTGGTTCTATGTCAGTGATTAGTATATTGGCTCCATATTCAAAGATCTGCTAATTATTCTGACATGAAAACAGGAGATGTTTACCTAGAGCCCAGAGGAACTTCAGAGCCAAAGTAAACAAAACTAATTAGTCTCCTTTGTTTGTTAGATCAGACAAGGCAAGCTCTCAAGCTGCCGACAGTTCTGTGTGCTGACCTATGTGATGACATCATCCCTGCTATCAAATAAGACAAATAGCAGGGCAGAGCAGGACAATCACCTAGAGAAACCCGAGTGCACTCAGAGCTGATAAAATCACTGGTATCTCAACAAAGAAGAATAAACAAAGCAATCTCTTTGGAAAACATCATTTAATGGTCCCTACACGTTGAAAGCTAATTTTTGTAGCGAGACAACCCCTCTAACTATTCTCTGGTTCAGGGGTCCTCTACTTCAGTCCTCCAGGCCCACCAACAGGTCATGTTTTCTGTCTTACTTTAGCATTGCAAAGGTGATATCATTATTGTCAGTGCATTCTGTGGGAGATCCTGAAAACATGGCCTGTTGGTGAAGCCTTGAGGAATGGAGTTGGGGAATACTGTTCTAGTTGATAGAAAAATTTATTACAATTTATAATAATACTACAATCAACGTGATAAACACAAATAAATACAAGTTCTAACTAGTTAAAAGATAAAGTGCATTAGTATGTGTGAAATTGTATATATATAAATAAAAAGTAAATTGCATCAATGGATGGACAGAATAATGCAAAGTGCAAATACTAGAGAGTAAAAGTATTAGTTACCCCTATGTTGTAGACCAGCACCAGAAGAATGGAGTCCAAACCCGTGTTTCACGACGGCTTTTATTGCACACAAATATACAATTATATACATATTTTGGCATTATTGCAGTTTATCTCTTAACTAGTTGTATTTGTTATGTTGTTTGTAGTGTTATTACAACTGGTCATTCATTTTCTGTGTTTTTATCAGCTAGAGAAAATGTCATTATATATACTCCATTATGGTTCTATTTACTGTACATTGTACCTCGGTGGTAGTGATTGCATAGAGTACAGTACTGTTTGCATCCCCTCTGTTTATCACCGTCACTGTCCATCCCCTTCGGAATTGTACTGTGCAATATCAGAATTGTATTATTGTAATATGAATGAATAAAAATGAATTGCCTTTTAGTTTTTTGACTATATCAGCATTGTGTGATTATTACAGACATTTTGGAAGTGTTCTATTGTTGGAGTTGAGCTAGTTATACATTTTGGTGTTATCCTCACCTGATACTGCAGCGAGTCAAACCCTTTGAATATGAACTCAAACAGAGTGCGCAGGTTATCTGGACTTGGGGACGTCACAAAGATGTTAGAATATCTGGAAGCAGAGGAAGGACATGTTAGTCATATTCAGGGAGCACAGGGTGGAGAGCTCTAGATGCAAAGGACATGCTAAAAAAGTAAGAAATGGTCACAGGAAAGACAACCAATGCCTACACCACAGAGCGTACCCGAAAGCCACAGCTCCAGCGATGGCCAGGCCAAGCGCTGCAGATTTTCCTCGACCTCGAGCTGCAGTTAGGGCAACTGTACTGCGCAGAGTCTTCTCGGATATGGCTTCAATAAACTTCAGCACCGCCTTGGCCTGTAAAACAGTAAGAGAAAAACAAGCAGTGTCAGGCTCCATCTGCCTCATGTTTAATCCCTACATTTAGGGGTATATACCGAGAACCTCACGGTGTACACACCAAACATATCCACAGGTCTCTCGTCACGCTGCAAAGGCCTAAAAAGGATCGTTTGGGCAGGTACAAGTTAGCAGACTTGTTATGTGTGGAAAAACCATATATATTTATTTCTCTTGTCCATGGATGATATATGACACTGCATGCTTACACAGCAGAATATACTGAAGCCTTCCATCAAAGGATATATTGCGGAATTCTTCTGAGGTATACGGACATGTTCACACAGCGTACGTGCCGCAATACATGAAAAAACACCAAAAGCCAGCTAGTCCCATAAGACGTCCACATGCACAGAAAGCCGTTCCAGGATACAGCAGTTTGAATAGTTTTGAGCCTATATCAAACACTCTTATTCATAGCAATTGCTACGAGTAAGAGCGTTTGATCTATGCTCGAAACGCGTACGCAGATATGCCACTGTGCCTCTTTTGTTTGCCACAATTGTTGACTGCCTAGTGCTGAGCGATGCTTTTATGTGAGCACTAAATAAAAGTTTACATTTTATTTGATCTTTAAGTACCGTGCTGGATTAACTTTCTTGTTGCACGTGCCGCAATACGCCTGCTGTTGAAAGTACGTGCTGGCCAGCGAGTACTTTCAACAGCGTGATGGCCCTCTCCCCTATTCAGTTGAATATTCTCAGAAGCGTAAGAGCCCAGAAGAAGTCAAGTCACTTCTTTTTACTTGCAAACAGTACGCACTGGGAAATACGTTTTATATAGCACTCAATGAGTGCTATGATTTTACTGTAGCTGCGGGGTGTACTTTGGCGCAATTACGTGCCGAAGTATGCCCCGCAAATACGCCACGTGAACCTACCCAACCGCTGATGGAAGGCTCAGGCATGACACAAACAGAGCCTTAATGTGGTTGTCTGGCTGAATAAAATCAGTTCAATGGGATCATTGTGGGGACCACGATAACTCCCAATTTCCACCTCTGCAGCTCCAAAGCTCCTGTAATCCGGTCCTCTTCAATTCTGGGGGCCCGTCCCAGGGCATAGGAGAGGTTCACGATTCACAGTAAGTGAATGGAGCATGAGCCTCTCCTGTGTGATGGGACGAGAATCTGAAAGTACAAAGGAGCGGCCGTAGGGGAGCATGACTTTTTAAAAATCTTTCCCCACCCTGAATCATATAACTCATTTTACTCAACTGGACAACCTCTTTAAAACTGAGTTTTACAAACCCTGCTAGTAATATTCTGTAATAATTTAATACTATCACTTTTATGTGTTATTTGCTGGTTGTTCCCTGTGCTCAGTTTTCTGCTTCTGGACTCCAGTTCTGTGCTGAATTATCAGATATTCTGGATTATGGGAGAGTCTTGCATTTACAGGGCAAAGAAAAAAAAAAAAGATGTTCACATTTACCTGATCCAGTGTTTTACAGTTCTCCACCAGAACCCCCACAGGCTGTGTGTCCTGTAGACTGAGCTTCACCTCCTGCAGCTCCTGCTCCTCGGGGGGCAGCTCTGCTTCCTGGAAAGGATGAAGGTGACGAGAAGGTGGAAACACAGCAAATAAAACGAGCATGACTGCATTGCAATGGGTGCAGGGGTGCGAGGGATGTGCCTGAATACCTGGGACTTAGGCGGCAGCGGCTTGATGTTGGCGATGTGGCTGGAGATGGGCAGAATATTCAGCTGGTCATCGATCACCATGCAGTTCTTACAGGAGGCCAGAGACAAGATGAACCTGGGGGATGTGTCAGACATATACTGCATTATAATGGAAGCACGGCCTCAATCGTGATTAAACCTAAATGCAGCAAACTTCCTTTATTCCGCCATTTGATCATCCAGAAATACAGATATTGTAAAGCACGACAACTTTCTGATATACTTTGCAGCTCAATTCCTCTCCATTTCCAAGACCTCTGCTTAAGTAAGGGAATGGAATCATGTCCTTATTTATATACAGGTGCTGCATGGTTACAAGCCATCAGTGTGAGCAGCAAATTATCAGCCCCTTGATTCCCATAATTATTTCACTGCTTGACAACAAGCAGAGGTATCGACAAACGGAAAACCAAAGAATGTTTTCACCATCAGCTATAAGCTACAAAGAGCATCTCCCTGCACATTCATACATTAAACGGGCTTTCTCACTTGCTCAAGACTCTCCATTCTGTTCTATGAGAGTTCTGAGTACATCCAAACACATTTTCCCCTGTACTGGGAACCCCCATAGAACAGAATGGAGAACACAGCGCTCCCCTGTACTGGGAACTCCCATAGAACATAATAGAGAACACAGCGCTCACCAGTACTGGGAACCCCCATAGAACAGAAGAGAGCAACTGCGAAGTCAAGGGGGAAAAGGATGAATTGAAAAATTGCAGCAAAAAAAAAAAAAATTAAATATAAAATTTTAGAAATTAAAAAAAGCTTTTCCTATATAAATAATGCAAATAAGTGTGGACTATTAAATACCGTGATATTTATATCATACAGTAAACGCCATAAAAAAGGAAACAAACATGTATGTATATATACACCCAACAGCAGAATTACGGGGGTTTTTTGCTCACTATGCCTTGCATAAAAAAAAGATTAAAAAGTGGCATAAACCCTAAATTGGTACAAATAAAAACTCTACTTCCTGTCGCAAAAAAACCCGACAAAAAAAACAGAAGAAAAAAGTTATTGGTCTCAGAAAATGCCAAAGCACATTAAAAAGAAAAAACAACAAAGTAGTAGTAAAACAACAAAAACTATAAAAAAAAAATAAAAAAAATTGGGTATCGCCGGAATCGTACTGACCTGCAGAATAAAAATTCTGTTATCCATGCCTAGGTACTACAGTGGCCTACATTGAGGCTGTTGTCTCCTCTCGCAGGCTAACGATTTATTTTCACTTTCCTACACTGACATCTACTTTGTGCATTTTAGATTGACTGTGCCATGTTTTTGTATGTCCAAATCTGTATTTCAAAAATGTTTAAAAAAAAAAATAAAAAACTGTAATTTTTACTAAGCGGTGACATTCATAAAAACTAAGTTTTTTCCCTAAAATTCCACCCCAGTAAGACTTATTTTTTGGTTTCCTAATACATTATTTGATTAATTAAATGACACCACTAAAGACACACAACAACAACAAAAAAAGTAACATAAAAATAAAAAAAAGTTTCTCCGGGCGTGTAAAAAAAAAAAAAAAAATCCCAAAATTGTCACATCAGCAAGTGGGTAATAAGAACTGTGTACTGCCTCGTAGTGGCGCTGCATTGACCATTTGCTGCCGATTACCACAGCCATGGTCCACGTCAGCTTATTCTGGAGGACACACGCAGAGGCAGCGCTACTGCCACATCTTGTAATACAACATAAGAATAGAGGAGAAGCACCTTTCATTGAAGCGACCGACCACATCTTGATGCGCCTCTGTTCTATACCGGGAGTGAACATCCTGAAAAAGGAAAGAACGATCAATATTCATCTGTTCCTGACAGTAAAGGGTTTTAAAAAAAAACAGCACAACCCCCGTCCACAGGTTGGGTGCGGTATTTCAGCACAGTGCTATTTACTCCAATGAAGTAGAGCTGCAATATCAGACACAACCCATGGACAATACTGATCCATAGGGAACGTCATAAGAGGAGAACAGACCGATCCATAGGGAACGTCATAAGAGGAGAACAGAGTGAACCATAGGGAACGTCATAAGAGGAGAACAGAGTGACCAATAGGGAACGTCAGACGAGGAGAACAGACTGAACCATAGGGAACGTCAGAGGAGGATAACAGACTGATCGATAGGGAACGTCTTAAGAGGAGAACAGATTGACCCATAGGGAACGTCATAAGAGGAGAACAGACTGATGTATAGGGAACGTCATAGGAGGAGAACAGACTGATCCATAGGGAACGTCATAGGAGGAGAACAGACTGACCCATAGGGGACGTCATAGGAGGAGAACAGAGTGACCCATAGGGGACGTCATAAGAGGAGAACAGACTGACGTATAGGGGACGTCATAAGAGGAGAACAGAGTGACCCATAGGGAACGTCATAAGAGGAGAACAGACTGATCCATAGGGAACGTCATAAGAGGAGAACAGAGTGACCCATAGGGAACGTCATAAGAGGAGAACAGAGTGACCCATAGGGAACGTCATAAGAGGAGAACAGAGTGATCCATAGGGAACGTCATAAGGAGGAGAAACAGAGTGACCCATAGGGAACGTCATAAGAGGAGAACAGAGTGACCCATAGGGAACGTCACAAGAGGAGAACAGACCGATCCATAGGGAACGTCATAAGAGGAGAACAGACTGATCCATAGGGAACG
Organism: Phyllomedusa bahiana; assembly: GCA_025379985.1. Classification (NCBI taxonomy): domain Eukaryota; kingdom Metazoa; phylum Chordata; class Amphibia; order Anura; family Hylidae; genus Phyllomedusa; species Phyllomedusa bahiana. The sequence goes on along the minus strand of JAODAL010010088.1, from coordinate 46,295 downwards.
TCATAAGAGGAGAAGAGACTGAGTAATAGGGAAACGTCATAAGAGGAGAATGAGAACTGATCCATAGGGAACGTCATAAGAGGAGAACAGAGTGATGTATAGGGACGTCATAGGAGGAGAACAGACTGATCCATAGGGAACGTCATAGGAGGAGAACAGACTGATCCTTCTTGATCTTCATAAGAGAACAGAGTGACCCATAGGGAACGTCATAAGAGGAGAAGAGACTGATGTATAGGGAACGTCATAAGAGGAGAAGAGACTGATGTATAGGGAACGTCATACGAGGAGAAGAGACTGATGTATAGGGAACGTCATAAGAGGAGAACAGACTGATGTATAGGCGACGTCATAGGAGGAGAACAGACTGATGTATAGGGGACGTCATAGGAGGAGAACAGACTGATGTATAGGGGACGTCATAGGAGAACAGACTGATCCATATAATGAATGTTTTTACAAGGCTTTACTTATATCTGTGGGAGGCACACCGCTGTCATACAGCATCAGATGTAGCTTGCTTGTGTGACTGATGCTTTAAACCAAAGTGTATGTTCACACAATGTAACTTTACACTAATTTCGGGGTATATTTTGCGCTGAAATGAGCCTCAAACGCTGTTCTCATTGATTTCAATGTACAATACGCTCCGCCATTCACAGCGTATTTTACAAGCGTAATTTGTGGCGTGTTTTCAGACGACTGTACTGGTGTAAATTTAAGTGCCTTGTTAATTCTTGAGGCGTTTGCGGCAGTACAATCCCATAGAAACAACAGCGGAGTGAATTTTGCGGCATGTAAATGCTCCACACTTTGCAAAAAATACACTGCAAAATAAGCCTCTACTACATATTTTGAAGTTTACACGGCAAGTGACAAATATCGGTCGGTTATGCGACCGGTATTTGCAACTGTTTTGCGGCCGTCCCCAAGGCCACGGTTTGGGACGCTGAGGGGGACGGGGGGACGGGGGGGGGGGAAGCGGCTTTTATCCGCGATGAAGAAAAGCCCTCCCCCTTCACATTGAGATGCACATATTCCGTCCGGAAACCGGACGGAAGAATGTGCATGCCCAATGTGTTGCGGGCGGACCGCGGGCGGAAAAACCGCCGGGCGGAAAACCCGTGCAGTGGGGACTGCTGTTTTCCCAGAGAGCCCCGTTTTGCTAATTTTCGGCCGTTTTTTCAGGCGGTCTGCAAAACCGCCTGAAAAACCGTCCGAAAACCCTTGCCGTGGGGACATGCCCTAACAAGTAGAATCAGTCAGAGCTGGGGCTATGTATTTCTATGAAGCCTGAGTGACTCTGCGACCAACCAACTCCATAGCTGCTACAGGCCGCTCTTTCCTACCCATTTAGCCATTGATGAACGTCAGGAGAGTCACTGGCTGATACCTCTCACAACGAGATGAGTTTCCTACAGTCTACCATACACAACGTATCGGATCTCCCTACCATAGTCTTGGTGTACAACTGTTTGAGGGACGTTATGGTGCGAAGCAGAATAACCACAATTCCTCCTCCTTCCACCGTTTCGATGGTGCGAGCCAGCAAGTTGGGAGTCAGCGCCTCAAAATCCTAGCAAGAAGACAAAGGACAGGTGATTCACTACAGGCTAAATTTTACCAGATTACCAGTAGTGTTGTGCCTCTTGTAAAGGTAGGGCCGGTACAGCCAGACCCAAATTTTCAAGGCGATCGCAGGAAAACCGTTCGACCAATCACCAGCCTTTTTTCAGACAGGAAACAGACAGGTTGGTCCCAGAATTTTCCAGTGATCACTAACAAAATTCGGGCCAGGCCGAACCAGCATGACCTGAATCGGAAGCGCAGCCCTAACCTCCGGCATCTCTAGCCGCAGCTAGGAGAACCGCTCACCTGTAGGACGCACATGCCGAACGTGTTCCCCAGGATTTTATGGGTCTCGTTGTAGTAACAATACCGGATATTGGTGGCAGCGACAAAGAGCTCGAAGGGGTCGTCGTCGTTAACGCTCAGCGAGCCGCTCTTGATTTTCCTCTGCAGCTTCCTCATTTTTTTCTTGCGTCCGCTGCAAGACAAAGAACGGCGTTGAGAACCGCACTCCTCACCTCGGAGGTGCTGCTATCACCCAGCGGACAGCTTACCTGCTGAAGCCCAATTCTCTCTTGTAACACCAGAGGACGGAGGGCCGGGCTCTTACTACGGATTTGGAGAGCATGTGATGGAGGATGACCACCTGCGGGCACATAGGTCGCACATGTTAATATACCTTATGCAACAAGTATATTTCCAGGAACTGGAAGTCACCTTAAAGAGAACCCGTCACATAGATTATGCCCCTCCTTGCTGAGGGCAGCACAAGCTAGTGTCAGACCTGCTGTTCCCAGCGCTGTGCCCCTTATTCTGTAAGATGCTGCAGTTTTAGAGCATTAACCCCTCAAATCTGCAGTTTTCAGCCAGAAAAGAATCATATAAGAGTCAGTTTTTTCATACCCCGCCCACCTGACGCTAGCCCCGCCCACCTCAACTGATAAACCTATTACTTTGAATAGGTAGAAACATGTGGAATAACTGTCAGTGGGCGGGGCTAGCCTTTGGTGGGCGGGGCTAACACCTGCTCATGAATAAGATTTGAGGGGTAAATGCTCTAAACTCCAGCATCAGAATAAGGGACACAGCACTGGAAACAGCAGGTCTGACACTAGCTTGTGCTGTCCTCAGCAAGGGGGGCATAATCTATGTGACAGGTTCCCTTTAAAGTGGTTGTCTCAGTACACTGATTCATCTCACCTCAGTCCTGTTTTCTTGGTTTCATTTTGAATTCAGGGGCGTGTTTACTGGCTTCTACTAGGTTGCAGTAGAAGCCAGGTCTGTAGCTATAGCGACCAGTGCTGGCAGCCTATCAGGAGAGATTGAACAGGTCTGAAGCTATAGCGACCAGTGCTAGCAGCCTATCAGGAGAGATTGCACAGGTCTGTAGCTATAGCAACCAGTCCTGGCAGCCTATCAGGAGAGATTGAACAGGTCTGAAGCTATAGCGACCAGTGCTGGCAGCCTATCAGGAGAGACTGAAAAGGTCTGTAGCTATAGCGACCAGTGCTGGCAGCCTATCAGGAGAGACTGGACAGGTCTGTAGCTATAGCGACCAGTGCTGGCAGCCTATCATGAGAGATTGAACAGGTCTGAAGCTATAGCAACCAGTCCTGGCAGCCTATCAGGATAGATCAAGCAGGTCTGTAGCTATAGAGACCAGCGCTGGCAGCCTATCAGGAGAGGTCAAACAGGTCTGTAGCTATAGCAACCAGTGCTGGCAGCCTATCAGGAGAGATCGAACAGGTCTGTAGCTATAGCGACCAGCGCTGGCAGCCTATCAGGAGAGGTCAAACAGGTCTGTCACTAGCGTGTGCTGTCCTCAGCAAGGGGGGCATCACCTATGTGACAGGTTCCCTTTAAAGGGACAATACTGGAACACGGTGGGTTTGGCTTGTGTCAGATGTAAGTCTAATCACAGAATTTGTGTTACAAAAATAAAGCCCAAATTCAGATAAGTCAGAGCTTTCACATTTAATACTTTCCTGTGAGCTGTATCCATGAGGTTTTTACACCAAGCACCATGTCCTCACAAAGCTGAATCGCTTGACTGCTTATAATCAGCCTACACTGAGCCGCATGTATCAAAACTGTCTAAGGCAGGGGTGTCAAACTGCGGCCCTCCAGCTGTTGGGAAACTACAACTCCCATCATGCCCACTGTTCTAGATTATATCAATTCATGATGGGAGTTGTAGTTTCCCAACAGCTGGAGGGCCGCAGTTTGACACCAGTGGTTGGATGCGTGTTGGCTGCAGCAGCATCGCACCCTATGGTGTTAAATTGGGCTCTTGCTGCATCTTTGGGACCAAGAATTGACATGTCAATTCTGGGGACGGATCTGAAAGACGCAGTGAGACGCGCAGCGGCGGCGATCACTCGTGTGAATGACGATACGCGTTTCAAGCTAAAAGCAATGTAAATCACACTGCTCATTGCTAGATGTGTGTTTGGGTCCGTTTAGGGTCCGACAGATGGATCCAAACACGCAGCTAAAAACGTATGTTACACACAGACTCAACACACCGTGTGACCATACCCTAAACATTCTCCCTGTCTTCTATTTTTCATAATCCCCCAACAGATGAACGAGCATTCTGAAGGGTCGGAACACCCCTTTAAGGACTTCTCACGTCTGGTGCTTAAAAGGGTTGTCTCACTACAAGGATTGCTGCTTTTTATGTTAAAGATTTTGCAAAAACAAGTCCCTTAACAGTGTCCTACCTATCCTAAATATCCCCTCTTGTATGGGCTGCATCAGCTCCTCAGGTCGCTATAGCTACAGACCTGTTCGATTTCTCCTGATAGGCTGCCAGCACCGGTTGCTATAGCTACAGACCTGGTATCCTCAGCAGCTCGCCACTGTAGGCCAGTAGTAGCCCATAAACACAGCCCTGAGTTCAAAAATGAAACTGAAAAAACAGGACTGAGGCAGGATGAATCGATATAGTGAGACAACCCCTTTAACCAGAGCAGAAAGCTATCCCCTCTTGTATGGGCTGCATCAGTTCCTCAGGTCTCTATAGCTACAGACCTGTTTCATCTCTCCTGATAGGCTGCCAGCACTGGTTGTTATAGCTACAGACCTGTTGAATCTCTCCTGATAGGCTGCCAGCGCTGGTTGCTATAACAGACCTGGCTTCTACTGCAGCCTAGTAGAAGCCAGTAAACACGCCCCTGAATTCAAAGTGAAACCAAGGAAACAGGACTGAGGTAAGATGAATCAATGCAGTGAGAAAACCCCTTTAAAGAGAACCTGTCACATAGTTTATGCCTCCCTTGCTGAGCACAGTACAAGCTAGTGACAGACCTGCTGTTTCCAGCGCTGTGTCCCTTATTCTGTAAGATGCTGCAGTTTTAGAGTATTTAATGCTCAAATCTTATTCATGAGCAGGTGTTAGCCCCGCCCACTTGACAGTTTTTTTTTACATGTTTCTACCTATTCAAAGTAATAGGTTTATCAGTTATGATGTGGGTGGGGCTAGCATCAGGTGGGCGGGGCTAGCCTCAGGTGGGCGGGGCATGAAAAAAAACTGACTCTTTACACGACTCTTTTCTGGGTGAAAACTGCAGATTTGAGCACTAAATGCTCTAAAACTCCTGCATCTTACAGAATAAAGGACACAGCGCTGGAAACAGCAGGTCTGACACTAGCTTGTGCTGCCCTCAGCAAGGGGGGCACAACCTATGTGACAGGTTTTCTTTAAGGTCTTAAATTTGATCAGGGTCCCTGACAGCAATACTGCCCTGATGGTGCCCATGGATTCAGGACCACTTTGCTCTTATGTGTATAGGCAGCCATAGTCGGCTGTAGACTGCTGCACCTCTTAGTATTTGTTAGGCCAGGTATAGAAGGGAGATTTCGTCCCTATGTTATATCGTTACCTGATCCTTTCCACGATCTCCCACAATAACAAAGAAGCTCCTGTATTTCTCCTGCACTCCATTCTCAATCAGCACCCGGATCCGGTTATCGATCTTCTTCCGCTGCATAGAGGCCATATTGTCTGGAAGGATAGAAGCCCGAATTTAAAAGAAGTTCTCTCACCATATTGATCACATTCAAAAATGTAGGCAACAATAAAGACTATACCCAAATACATCGCTTTTTCTGTTTTTGTTTTTTCCTTTTTAAAAAGGGCGGGGCAGTTTTTATCCCCCTGCTTTTGGGAACACAACTTCCCTGGGTTAAAACCACCCCCCCCCATGTTTTAAAAAAGGCCCTGGCAGGGATGGTAACATCACTCTCGGCTGTGTCTTATCAGCAGGACAGGAGCTTGTTTACCTATATTACAGACAAACTTTATCCCTATAGACATCTTATTTTGGTTTGCTCGGCTGTTTTTAAAGGGTTTTCACCACCCACAGCCGGGAAAAAAGTAAATTGGGAGCCTAAAGGGGCTGCAAACCCGGGCCCACGGGCCTGGAACAGGAAGGGGGAAAGCCTGAAGCTGTAAAAACCACCCACACCCCGAAAAAAAAGGGGGGGGAAAAGGCCTGAAGCTGGCAAACCCGGGCCCCACAGCCTAAACGGGGAAAGGGGAAACCCCTGAAAGTGGAGAACCGCCCACAGCCTAACAGGAAAAAGGGAACCCGAAGCTGAAACCGCCCACACCTGAACGGGTTTTTTAAGAGCCCAAAAAGCGGGAAAACCCCGCCCACAAAGCCGAACAGGAAAGTGGGAGCCAAAGGGGCGGAAACCCGCCCACGGGCCGGGACCGGGGAAGTGAGAGCCAAAGCTGGAGAACCGCCCCCCACCCTTTTAAAACAGGAAGTGGAAGCCTGAAGGCGGGAAAAACCGCCCCAGTTCCTGAACAAAGTGGAAGCCCGAAGCAAAAAAAAAACCCCCCACAGCCCTAAAACATGAAGTGGGGGGCCGGGAACGCCGGCGGGGAACCCGGGGCCCAGTTGGTCTGAAAAAAAGGAAGGGGAAAGCCTAAAAGGCCTGTAAACAGCCCCACAGCCTGAGCGGGGGAAGGGGGGGCCCTTTGGAAGGGGGCTGGCGGGAACCCCCGGGGCCAGCCGGGGAACGGGAAGGGTGGAGCCTAAAAACTGAAAGGAAAACCGGCCCACCCGCCCAAACGGGAAGGGTGGGGGGGCCGGGAAGTTTGACTGAAAGCAGGCTCTGAAAAACACCTGGGGGAAAAAACCAGGCCCTTCAACAAAAAAGGGGGAAAGGTTTGGTTCCACGTTCTCAAAGATCATTACCCTTTTCCCCCCAAAGGGGGCCCAATCCCCGGGCTTCAGGCAACTTTTGTTAGTCAAAGGGCCCTATTGGAGATGCACTTTAGGGAAACTTAACATCACCAAAACACATCCCGGGGGAACCGGAATCAAAGGGCAAACCCCCCTTAGACCTTCTTTGCCCCTTTTCACAACCCCAATGGCTTTATCCGGACCTTAACGGGAATTTCTTCCCAAAGGGGCCACATACTCAACCTTGGAGGACCTAATGGGAACCCCCTCTTTCCCCAAGGGGAAGACCCAGGGTTTTAAAAAAAAACCACCCCAATTTCTCTAACCCCCCATTTAAAGGGAACTTGTCATCAAACTTCGATCCTAAATCCTCCGGGCACCCAAATTTTGTTATTTTTGGGGACCTTTAGGCGAAAAAGGGAAAGGGAATTTATTTTTTGGGGAAAAACAGGACAACCTTTCTAAAAAATTTTTCCAAAGGGGGCCCCATCCTCAAAAGGTTAACACCACCTAAAAAACGTCCAACGCCTGCCCCTAAGTTTTCCCAAACCTATGTTTCTTTTTAAAACTAAAGAAATTTTTAAACATAAAATTTTTAATCTAAAAAAACAATAAAGGGATCTTTTTCTGTATCCAAAAACCATTCTTTTTCCCCCCCTTCCTCACCCCCCCTTTTCCCCAAATTAACCCCAAATTTTGAAACATGTTTGAGGAGTTTTAAAAATTAAAAACTTTTTAATAAAACAGTTTGAAAAAAAAAAAAAAAAAAAACAGCCCGGGGAAAACCACCCCTTAAAGGGATTTTATAATACATTGGGTACACAACTTCCCTGGGTTAACCCCACCCCCTCTCTGTTTTAAAAAAGCCCGGGGCCGGGGGAGGGGTAACATCACTTGGGCTGGGGGTCTTTTCCGCGGGACAGGGAGCTTGTTTTTACCTAAAATTCAGACCGAACTTTTCCCTTATAGATATCTGTAGCTTGATGCTCCCCTGGGGGTTTATAAAACTTTTTTAAAGGGGCACCCCAACCTTGAAGGGGGGCCTGCCCTTGGGGAAACCCCAAAGCCGACCTGAAGCGGACCCCTTGACACTTAAGGAAGAAAACCCGCCCCAACCCGGGGAAAACAAAAATGGGGGGGGGGCCGGGAAGGGGCTGGGAGAACCGGCCCCCCCAGCCTGAAACGGAAGGGGGGAAGCCCGGGGAAGGGGCTGGGAGAAAGACCCCCCCACCTAAAACCAAAAAAGGGGCCCCAAAGTGTGGAAAACCCGCCCCCCCATTTTAAAGCGGGGGGAAGTTGGGCCTGAAGTTTCAGAACCCGCCCACGGGGGGGCCTAAACCCGGAAAAAGTGGGACCCTTTGACCCTGTAGAACCGCCCAAACAAAGCCTGAAAAAGGAAGGGAAGCTCAAAGGGCGGGGAAGAACCGCCCACACCGGGAACAGGAAGTGGAAGTTTCAAAGCTGGAAAAACCGCCCACGAGCCTTGAACCAGGAAAAGGTGGGGGGCCGGGAAGCGGGACTGAAGAGCAGGCTCGTGAAACAGCCTGGGGGAAAACACCCCCTTGAAGGAATTTTATAATAATTTTAAGATTAAAAATCCCTTACAATACTTTTCATCCTACTACATTTCTACAGGAAAACAGAACTGTGGGGTTTGATTTTCCGTCTTCTAATAATTTACGGGGTGGGGGTTATATCAGTGGCGGGTTTTGGAAGAACCCCTTTTTACACTCGCAAAGCTGTAATTTGAAACTGAAAACCGGATATCCCAAGCTTGGGCTGCGGGAACCCACAGATAAAGCAAGTTTACGGGCACAGGCTCCCCACACTTCTCAAGAGGTCCTGCAGCGCCGTTGAAAGAGCGCGGGGCGTAAAATTTTGGGTGCTATATAAAGATTTTTTACACATTATTTTTTTCCCAGCAAACATCTCCATTTTGGGCACTGAAAGGAGCGGCAGAGCACACACGAACACCGTCCTGCAGGTAAAGGGGCTCTCTGGCGCAGCAATCGGAGTCTGACCCCCACAAATCTCATCTTCATCTCACTATTCTACTCACTTCAGCAGGGGTTTTGCCAACCCCATTTCCCCCCGGGGCCCCCGGGTTTCACAGGGGGCTGCGGGTTCCCTTTTTTTCCAGCGGGGTATTGGGTGTGGAAGAACTTGTTGACTGCGGGTGCAGCTCCCTCAACTCTTTTCCAAGAGGTTCTGCAGCAGCTGAGGTAATGTACTGTACAATGCACAGACTGGCTTATATCTGACGGCCGCTAATCACTTCCTAAAGAGGTTCTGCACCCCCCCGGGGCAATGCACTTTATAAACACAGGGCTATTCTTCTGATGCCACTAACACTTCCTAAAGAGGTTCTGCAGCACCGGGGTGATGTACTGAACAATACACAACTGGCTTAATCTGACTGCGTAATCACTTCCTAAAGGGGTTTTCTGCAGCAGTGGGGCAATGCATTTTTATAACACACGGGTTTTGATTTTCTACGACTGCCACAATCACCCCTAAAGGGGGTTTCTGCAGCAGCTGAGGCGATGTCTTATAATCACAGGCTGGCTTATATCGACTGCCACAAATCACTTCCTAAAGAGGGTTCGCAGCACGGGGCGATTCTGAATAATACACAGGCTTTTAATCGACTGCCCTAATCACTTCCTAAAGGGGGTTCTGCAGCACTGAGGCGAGAACTGTACAAAAAAAGGCGGTTTAAAAATCTGACTCCCGCTAATCATTTCCAAAGAGGTTCTGCGGGCAGCTGAGGTGTTTTTACTGTAAAATACACAAGACGGGCTTATACTGACGCTGCAAATTTCACTTCCTAAAAGGTTCGCAGCACGGGTGAGTCTGTAAAATCAGGGGGGTTTATATCTACTGCCACTAATCACTTCCTAAAGGGGTTCGGGCACAGCTGGGGGTAAGTACTGTACAAGCCAGACTGGCTTATATCTGACTGCCGCTAACCTTCCTAAAGAGTTCGCACGCGGGGAATTACTGTATAATACACAGGCTGGCTTATATCTGACGGCCGCTAATCACTTCCTAAAGAGGTTCTGCAGCAGCTGGAGCAGGGGACTGCATAACACAGGCTGGCTTATATCTGACTGCCACTAATCACTTCCTAAAGAGGTTCTGCAGCAGCTGGAGCAGGGGACTGCATAACACAGGCTGGCTTTATTTCATTGACCGGGAGTCATTTCCTTCCGAGAGGTTCTGCAGCAGCTGGGACGTACACGAAAATTAACAACCCATTGATAGCAGTGATTTAATTAATACAGGTGCACAAGTATTTTACGCTGCTGCAGAACCCTTTGGGGAAGTGTTTAGTGGCATCAATATAACCCACCGTATTGTACGTACATCGCCTAGCGCTGCAGAACCTTTTTAGGAATTGATTAGCGAGCCGTCAATATAACCAGTCTGTGCATTGAAACTTACATTACCTCAGCTGCTGCAGAACCTCTTTAGGAAGTGATTAGCGGCAGTCAGATATATTAATAGCCTGTGTATTATACAGTACATCGCCTCAGCTGCTGCAGAACCTCTTTAGGAAGTGATTAGTGGCAGTCAGATATAAGCCAGCCTGTATTATCATGGATCCCTCCATCTGGCCAGAACCTCTTTAGGAAGTGATTAGCGCAGCAAATATAAGCCAGCCTGTGCTTTGGGTACAGTCCCATTACCTTTTTAGCAGAACCCCTCTTAGGGGGGGTGATTTATTTCATTCAGATATAAGCCACCTGTTTTAACAAAACAGGGGCCTCAGCTGCTGCAGAACCTCTTTAGGGAAGTGATTAGTGGCAGTCAATATAAGCCAGCCGGCATTGTACAGTAATTTAAAAACTAACCCTCAGCAATGCTGCAGAACCTCTTTAGGAATGATTACGGCAGGTCCAGATATGGGCCAGCCTGTGTATTATACAGTACATCGCCTCAGCTGCTGCAGAACCTCTTTAGGAAGTGATTAGTGGCAGTCAGATATAAGCCAGCCTGTGTATTATACAGTACATCGCCTCAGCTGCTGCAGAACCTCTTTAGGAAGTGATTAGTGGCAGTCAGATATAAGCCAGCCTGTATTATACAGATCACCTCAGCTGCTGCAGAACCCTTTAGAAGTATTAGCGCATCAGATATATTAATACCTGTGTTTTTAATACAGTACATCCCTCACTGCGCAAAAACCCCTCTTGGAAGTGATTAGTGGCAGTCAGTTAGAAGTCAGCCTGTGGTTTTTATAAAGTGTTTCCTCAGCTGCTGCAAACCTTTTAAAAGTGATTATGGCATTTTGATATAAGCCACCTGTATTATACAGACACCTCACTCCCTGCGAACCCCTTTTAGGGTGATTAGGGGCCGCAATATAACCAGCCGTTATTATCATTCATCGCCTAGCGTGCAGAACCTCTTTAGAAGTGTTTATTGGCAGTCAGCTATAACTCCCTTTATTTGTACAGTACATCACCTCAGCTGCTGCAGAACCTCTTTAGGAAGTGATTAGTGGCAGTCAGATATATTAATAGCCTGTGTATTATACAGTACACCCCGGCCTCACTGCTGCAGAACCTTTTTAGGAAGTGTTAGCGGGCTCAATATAAGCCGCCGTATTAACAGTACATCCCTCAGCTGCTCGGGAAAAACCTCTTTGGGAAGTGATTGGGGCAGTCAAAAAGTCACCTGTGTGTTATAAAGTGCATTGCCTAGCGGGGCCGCAAAACCCCTTTTGGAAAAGAGGTGGGGGGCAAAAACCCGTCAATCAAGTCTATCCACACCACAGTCCGCTGTGATCAGAACCGCAGCATGTGAACAGGGGGTGAGGAAACGGCACTGGCAGAATGGAGCTCAGAGCTCTTCCTGCAGTAACACATGTTCCTCAGGGCCCCACGTGCTGACCACTCAGTCTAGGAAGAAGCTTCTAAAGTGAAGGCCCCTATAGGGAACCATCAGGCGGCACGGACTACCGCACCCAGCTATAGTGTGCACGGGCCCCAGACACACGCTGCGTCTCCCCCACATACCTTGTAGTCAGGCAGCCAGCGCCACACTCACGTGCTGCACGCACACAGCGAGAAAGGCCCCCGGGGCTGCCCAAGGCGCCTGATCACGGCTGCAGGGGGCCTTCACCGCGTAGTCGCGCTGATGACGTCAGCGTCCACAGAAGAGGCGCCATATTGGTGGAGGCAGCTGTTCTCTTCCAATAGGACACATTTACTAATATTGTCTAATAGTTCTGAAAATGCGGCAGATTTATCAATGTATGATCAATATGGTGCATATTTAGACACTTCTGTCTAACTTATTAGTTGGCTTAGTTTGTGCCAATAATTGTGGCAAATTGTTGGTGCATTTTCAGCACATTATTAAGCCGCTCCCCTTTCTACAGGAGTGTCCCTTTCCATTAGCCTACAACAGAGCAGAAGTGTTTAACGTTCACACGGCTTAATTGCGTCACGCATTTCACAGCGTATTTGTGCTTTAATCATATATGCCAACTAACATACATGCCGCTAATGGGGGTCCCCCCTCCGCCACCCCGGCAGAGTCGGAAAACCTCCAGCAGGCAGTGGGGGTTCTTTGAATGGCAGCGGCGCCAGATTAGCGTCCTGACGCTACTCTGGTGCCGCTCCTACAGGTGGCTGAAGCGGCCGCTCACCCGCCCGGCAAGTCTCACTGTGCAGGGAGGACGCAGGAGGGATCGTTCCCCTCCTGCCTTCTCCCCCTGTATGGATACACGTGCCGGGGCGCGCTGTACAACAGGCGCGTCGCAGGGTGGGGGGGGGACGCGCTGGCAGGAGCTCTGGGTAAGGGCTTATTATTATTTTACTGTACAAATGTAGCTAAAGAGGGATCTACCTGGCTAACAAAGGGTGCAACTACCTTGCTACAAAGGGGGCTCTACCTGGCTACAAAGGGGGCATCTACCTGGCTAAAATGGGGGCATCTACCTGCCTACAATGGGGGCATCTACCTGGATACCTGGCTACAAGGGGGGCTCTACCTGGCTACAAAGGGGGCTCTACCTGGCTACAAAGGGGGGGCTCTATCTGGCTACAATGGGGGCATCTACCTGGCTACAAAGGGGGCATCTACCTAGCTACAAAGGGTGATCTACCTGGCTACAAAGTGGGCATCTACCTGGCTGCAAGGGGGCATCTACTTGGCTACAAGGGGACATCTACTTCGCTACAAGGGGCATCTACCTGCCTGTAAGGCAGGGCTGTGGAGTCGGCAAGGCGAAGCCCCGACCGACTCCTCAATTTCCCAAACCTCCGACTCCTGACTCCCTCATACATGGCGCATGTTTAAGTGATAACTTTACCGTAGTAAAGTGGTTACATCAGGCTGTTTATCACCTTATGATACAATAACCAAGCTATTTAGGTAGAACAGACACTGATAAGCAAAAGGGTAACAATGTTTGATCTTTTGAACACTTGTGTGAAGAAAAAGCTGTATTTGTATCCAAGTTCAGTCTGCACCAACATTGGGATTGTGGAGAAGAGACCTGGGATCAGATTTTTGTCAAGACATGCTTGAATCTGATCCAGAGCCCAGAATGATTCAGGCAGAGCTGAAAATCAAAGGGGGATTCACCAAATACTAACAAAATAATAAAAATGAACACTTTTTAGGAGCAAAATTGTAACTAAGTAGATCCCAAATACTTGCAAGTCAAATTTATGTATAAATATGTTCAGATGACTGAAATATACAATTACAGTAGCCTCATGTACAAAGCTGTAGTGGATGGAGAGATATGGAACCTGAAAGTCACAAGTTCAAACCATTGTTACCATTTTGCTTGTCAGTGTAAAATATATTTATTGGAATGACTTTAGGACACAAAAAAATTGTAAATATGCAAAACACTGCAGGAAACATTTGTGGAGTCTCTCTAAATTTGTTCTGAGAAATAGCATTGCCTCCATCAGATCCTGCATAATGAACCTCACATCTATCTCATTATTTCCAGGCTAGAGAACGGCCTCTCTACACTAACTTGGGTTGGGGGCAAAGCGTTGACCACAGGGGCAACATCTCTAACAATGTCAGGGTATAAAGGAATTGCCTCAGCCACAGTCAGTTTTGATGGATGGTTAAACTCTTCTACTTCTTTGAAAGCAGGTGAAACATTTTGCTGAAATCTGTTTGCCCATGGGAGCAGAATCTTTTCCCCTGGGGCAAGCGCTTTGCCTGCTCCATGTCATAAATTTTACACTCCTCATGTGATGAGGCTGGAATGGGAGCAGGAGCACTGGTGGCCCATTTCCTCTTGTCTTTGCACTGCATCGAACTAATGGACACTAATTTATATTTTGGTCAGATATATGGTATGGACATATTCATATACTCCTAGTGTTTTTTTTTAAAAGCAAAAGATTGTATATGTATGTATCCTGATGTAAAAAATAATGGTAAGAGACGTTCTATTCTGTATCTGCATTAATTGTTTAATAAAAATTATCTGATTTAAAAAAAAATAAAAAATTATATATTTTGGGAGTCGGAGTCGGTCCATTTTATGACGACTCCGACTCCTGCAAAATAGCTACCGACTCCGACTCCACAGCCCTGCTGTAAGGGGCACTACCTGGTTATAGGGGGCTACTACCTGGCTATAAGAGCACTACCTGGCTAGAGGGGGCATCTACCTGACTTTCTTCCAAAGCCGTTATGCAGTTAGGTGGAGTGGGTGTGGCTTTTTAGAAGGGGCGTGGTACACCAACAAGATGGCGTGTCCATGCAAATTTTTTGCCGCGTCGCTCCCTCTTCAATCTCTTGCTTTTTCACTTTCAAAAGTTGGCAAGTATGGCTTTAATACTGCCGAAATGTGACCCACAATTACGGTAATTCATAGCTCTCATAGAGACCTATGAATTACGTCTAGTCTCCCCGGGCGTACAGTACGAGCTTACGCGCCGCTGATAGTGAAAGTGAATGGGGCTGGTCCCCCCTGTGCTTTAGAAGTACGCACAGGACAGCGCATACTTCTAAAACAGGCGGCATATTGTGGCGCCTACAGTACGCTCCCCAATACGCCGTGTGAACTTATCCTTATTGTCTAAAATACACAATAAATGTGATGCAATAAAGCATGTAGAGCAGCAATTGCCATAGATGTTATTAATGTGTTTTATAATTTTTATTGTAACTTTTTTTTTCTGTTTCAAGATCTCAGCTTGCTGTGGGTGATCAGGTTTTCATACTTAGGGTATGTTCACAGACCATATTTGAACTACGTATTTTGTTACAACATATTACATACCAAAATACAGTAATACCCCGTTATCTGTCGCTTCGGTCTCCATCATCTTCACACTTACATCAATGTTGCAGAAAACCTCATTAACCGTCGTTTGGCTTCACAGATTCATAACTTCACATTCAATATCCGTGAGTGCACCCATCCCTTATTCACTGCAGCTGTTTTCATTGGTGCCGTAAAGCTGCATAATCTTTTACTGTATCCCTCTTACAATGTTCTCAATGCCTCGTTACATTCTTACATTATACGGTACGGTAGTTTTTTTTTTTCTGCCTCATTATCCGTTGTTTCGTTATCCATCACACTTTTCTGGAACATAACCCCAGCGGTTAAACGGGGAGCCCCTGTACATATCTGACAATGTTCCAGTCATATCTCATTGATTTCACTGTAACATATGTCCCGTTGTTCACACGATACATATTTTACATGCATAATTGTATAGCGTTTTTTGGACACGTACAAAGAAGTGACAGGTCAATTCTTGATCCGTTTTACATATGTAAAATCCCCATAGGAAACAATAAGGTGCTTTTCTGGAGGCTAAAAAAACATATCCAAATACGTATCACATTTTCTGGTACATATTTAGATGTGTTCATGCGGCTAAAATACGCATTGGGTCCAAATTTGAGTTAATTTTAAAAAAAACTTAGTGACATCTGCATCAGAAAAGCCTATCCAAATACGTATGTAAATGTGCATTACAGATGCGTTTTTGGATACATTTTTTGGATGCAGATTCTGGACTGATTTCAATACGTTAATTTATGTACTGAAAAAACATATCAGACACTGTGCAAACCTTAGGGCGCGTTCACACGGCATAGGACAAATACCGACCGGTTTGCCGCTGGGTCACATCCAGCGGTGCAGCAATCAGAGCCTGTGCTTACACAGTGCAGGCAGCGACTGAAGCAGAGCAGCTGGGACCAGAGCTAGGGATCAGAGCTAGTGGCCAAGACATGTAGGTGATTAACTAAAGGAGGGGGCTCCCTCTGCCAAACCATGGACGAACTCACAATGCGATCACCGAATGCCAATGGTTGCTATGATGACCGCTGTCCAAATAACAGCCTCTGGTTTTGCCAGGTACAGAAGCCGATTAGGGCCTGACACTGACAGGGTCAAATAGGCTTCAAATCTAAAGCAAAATACATAGCAATACATTACTGTATTGCTTTGTATAATAAAGTCTGGTCCCATAGTGGGACAAAAAAAGTGAAAAAATAATAATACAAATATGAAAAGCAAACGCCAAACTTGCTTCCCTAATAATAAGTTTGGCCATCTGCTGTTTGCTTCTGGTTGAGTTCCTCTTAGGCTATGTTAACACGGGTTAAAATTGGGCGCATTTCGGTCCGTATCTCACACTGTACTGCACGCAACACAGGGCGAGATACGTCCCAGTCATTACAGTAATCCACAGTTCTCATAGAGAACTATGGATTATGTCTCCTCTCCCCGCTCGCGCAATACGCTGCGGGGGGAGATAAGTGACATGTCGTTTACGCGCCGTGAATAACGCATGTCTATGGGGCCGGCGGGTTGCCGGCTCCCGAACACACGGCGTAATTGTGCCGCAATTATGCTGTGTGAACATAGCCTTATTCTCACCTTGAACCCATCCAGAGTTTTATTTTAGGGTGCTTTTATGCGGTGCGGTTTTGTGGCGGTTTTTCACTTGCAGTACTGCACAGCAATTAAACTGCCTTTATTACCAGCAAGCTTCTTTCAGTTATCTAAACTGTTTTGAAGGGTATAACAAGTGAGTCACAATTTTATTGGTTTGAAGTCGGGTGGTTTTTTTAAACACATTAAGGGTATTTTGCGTCTGATATGCTTGAGTTGAGCGAAAATACCCTGAATTGGGGGACCGAAAATACGGTAATTCAAGCTTCAAAGAAAGTGAAAGCCCTAGGGGACCCGGCTGTCACACTTAGAAGTATTGCTGGCCAGAGGTACTTTTTAAAACACCCTCAGACTGCGGTGCTTTACAGTACCCCCGCAAATATGCATGTAAACATACCCCAAACTTGCAGGGGCACTTGGCAGCTGAGATTTAATCTTGCATGCTTTTTTCACACGGAGCTTTTTTTGGGGAGCATTTTTTTATGCTTTTTTTTTGTGCAAAAATGTGGGCATTAGCTTCTTTTGCCTTTTTTGCAAAAAAAAAAAACCGGCTCAAAAACGCACCAAAAACGCTCTGTGTGCAAGCATCCTTACATGTGAATGATCAATTACTGTGTTTAGAATCCGCAAAACTTCAAACACAATAATTGATCACTCATTGAAAGGGGCTTGTCCCCCCGCAGTTATTTTTGGTCATTTTTTGAACTTTTTGCTTTTTTAGAAACATTTTTGAAAACCGACATGCAAACGCTCCCCATAAAAACTTAAATGAAAATCCTGCAGCTTTCCCCCCAGGGCGTCACCTCTTTTTTTTTTTTACACCCGGCGTAAACGAAAAACTTAGCATGTTCATTTTTTCCGCCGGTTTTGGCAGAAGATAAATTTGGGGTTCAAAGGGGGAAGATTTAAATTTCGCAAATCGGGAAAAAAGCCCCCCAAAAAACAACAAAATACAGGTGGGAAAATCCGATGGAAACTGGTTTTTGCCGTTGAAGCCCCCTAAGGGGTTTTTTTCACACAGTCTTTTTTTTTTTGCAAAATGCACGCATTAACGGGGAAAAAAATGAAATTACCTCTCCTCTCCCCCTCGGAATCGCCGAGGGGGGAAGAAGTGACATGCATTTTTCCCGGCGTATTACGCACCATGAATAATGAATGTCTATGGGGACCCCCCCCCCCCCCCGCCCCGCGGGCACAGCACACGGCGTAATTGCGGGTGAAATACGTCCTGCAATTAGGCTGTGTATAAGCCGTGTGAACATAGCCTAAGAAGTATCACAACTCCCATCCCAAAAAGCGTCGTATAAAAGAAAAGATAAGCGCACTCTTCTCCCGGTCATCTGAATTCACACCAGACACTCAACCGCTTTTTAGAAACTTGTTTTTATTCGCCTTCTTTCAAAATGACTCTTCCATCTTTTGCCAGGCTACCCGGCGTCCTTCACAGGGAAAGAATGAACCACACATGGCAGCTTGAGTGGTACCTTAGATGCAGAGCCAATGTCCATCTGAGCCTCACTGCAGGGAGGTTGTGACTTATCCAATATGGCGCCCACATTCCCTACATGAGTGATGTCTTCAGACGACCAAACTAGACCAACAAGACTTTGTACTGCCCCAAAAATCCCAACTTAGAAAAAGTGAACAATTCTAACGAAAACCTTTTCATATGATGAACTGTCAGATGGGCCCTATGTATGGAAACTGTCTGCCAGTAAGATGGTCTTTGTTCCCAATAGCAACCAATCAGAACCCATAGCAACCAATCAGCACCCATAGCAACCAATCAGAGCACATAGCGGCCAATCAGAGCCCATAGCAACTAATCAGAATGCATAGCAACCAAATCAAAGCTCATAGCTTTGATTTGATTTCCAGAGCAGTATAAGAACTAAAAGCTGAGCTCTGATTGGTTACTATGGCCTCTGATTGGTTGCTATGAGCTTTTGTTTGGTTGCTATGAGCTGATTGCTTGCTATGGGTTCTGATTGGTTGCTATGAGCTCTGATTGGTTACTATGAGCTTTGATTTGGTTACTAAGGGCTCTGGTTGCTATGAGCTCTGATTGGTTACTATGAGCTTTGATTTGGTTGCTATGGGTTCTGATTGGTTGCTATGAGCTCTGATTGGTTGCTATGAGCTTTGATTTGGTTACTAAGGGCTCTGATTAGTTGCTATGAGCTTTGATTGCTATGGGTTCTGATTGGTTGCTATGTGCAATAAAGACAATCTCACTGATAGACATTTTTCATACATAAGGCCCAATGTCTGTACCGGCCCAATCAGACTGGATGATTTAGTATTAGGTGGGAGTTCATTGTTGGGCCTGGTGTTATCCACTGCCATGATGGGCATCACTGGGAGCTGGTGATTTCCACCACCTCAAAACCCAAAGTGGTTATGTTACCAAGGCGCAGTTCACAAGAGAACTTATGAGAATGTGTCGTTCGGAGCCAGAGAGCGTGAGGACATCACTGGTTCTTCACATACAGATCATGCAGCACATGGATTCCAGAATGCTTGTATATCCAGTTAATAGAAAGCCGACAAATGTAGTCTCATCTTAAACCAGGCAACGACAAAACAGTCCCCTCATCATTAAGATTTCCTGGTGAGGAAGAGGGGATGGGGGGGGGGAGAAAAGAGGGAATGTATAAAAAAAAAAAAAAAGTGAACTTCTTGTAACAAACACCAGCTGGTGCAAGGCTTCCTTCCAATGGGTTAATTGACTGGACTGTTCATTTGTGGCATCCCTCGTGGCGCCCCTCCACGACCTGCAAGATGAAATAGCTTTCTTTAAAATATAAAAGCCTAAAGAACCGAACTTAGCCTCTTTCTAGGTTTTTTGAGAGAAACCCTATGTCCATGGCCAAGGCTACCCGGGGGCTGCAACGAGGATGGTCATGTACTGAACATTATTGGTTACTTGACATTTATACTACAAAGATACCAATGCATTTGTATTTCACTAAACTCTGCATTCAGAGCCTTAGGGGATGTTATATCCCTTAGGGGGATGTTCACACAACGTTTTTCAGATCCGTTTTTCAGACCCAAAACACATATCTAACAATGTCCAGAGCGATTGACATTGGTTTCAATGTAAAACACGCATCTCCGTTCAGACGAGTGATCGCTGCTGCGCTTTTACTCGCTTTTCAATGCGTTTTTCGGATCCGTTTTAAAAATTGACATGTCATTTCTACTTGCGTTTTACGCAAGTGAAATCCCCATAGGAAACAATGGAGTGCACTTTTGGAGCCTGAAAAACGGATCCAAAAACGCAACATACATTTGGATACATTTTTTATACCAAAAGCGCATCCGAAAAACGCATTGGTTTTAAATTTGTCGTGTAATACACTAAATCGGCTGCTAGAGGTCTAATTTGATGTAGAAATTCTGTTTCAACTTTAGTAACCGATTGTGGAAAGGTGTAATATAAGAGAACATCCAATAGATGGCGCTTCCATTACTTTACATGTGTTTAAACCTATAACTCATTTTTTAATATGTTTTGAATTAAACAAAAGCAGTTTTTTAGTATAGAATGGGTGTTTATAGAAATTATAGAAGTTTTTAATAATTCTACACTAAAAAACTGCTTTGGTTTAATTCAAAACATTAAAAAGTGAGTTATAGGTTTAAACACATGTAATAATAATAATTTATTAATAATAATAATTGTTCATTAACAATTTATAATTATTAGTTATTAGTTAGGGGTATGGTTAGGGGTAATTATTAATTGTAAATTA
The DNA here is from genome assembly GCA_025379985.1 of Phyllomedusa bahiana. Lineage (NCBI taxonomy): Eukaryota > Metazoa > Chordata > Amphibia > Anura > Hylidae > Phyllomedusa > Phyllomedusa bahiana. The sequence continues at coordinate 25,872 of JAODAL010010088.1, read as the reverse complement.
ATAATTATCAAAAGGGTGTATTTGGTCATGGAATAGGTTAAATTAATAGATAATTGATTTGAAAGAAAAGGCATTGAAAAACGCATCCGCTGTTGCGTTCTTGGATGCAGTTTGGATGTAGTTTTCCTCTGATAAAAAAAACGTTGTTTGAACAAGCCCTTAGGGTCTGTTCTCAATGCTTGATGGATCCAAAAGCACTGTGTAAATTACATGCAACACACAGCTGCATGCTTGGAGGCGTTTTGACTGCAGCAGGATCGCACCCTATAGTTTTAAATAGGGCGTCTTCTGTGTCAAACGGATCAAGAATTGGCATGACAATTCTATGAACAGATCCGAAAGACACAAGTAAACACGGATCGGGGATCACTCGTCTGAATGCGGATGCGTTTTACATTGAAAGCAATGTAAATCTTATATGATAGAGGAGTGAAGCTGAGCTCTGTGATATATACGGCTAAATGATAGAGGAGCTGAGCTCTGTGATATTTAGGGTTATATTATAGAGAAGCTGAGCTCTGTGATATATAGGGTTATATGATAGAAGAGAAGCTGGGCTCTGTGATATATAGGGTTATATGATAGAGAAGAGAAGCTGAGCTCTGATATATAGGGTTATATGATAGAGGGAGAGAAGCTGAGCTCTGTGTTATATAGGGTTACATGATAGAGGAGAGGAGCTGAGCTCTGTGATATATAGGGTTATATGATACAGGAGAGGAGCTGAGTTCTGTGATATATAGGGTTATATGATAGAGGGAGAGAAGCTGAGGTCTGTGATATATAGGGTTATATGATACAGGAGAGGAGCTGAGTTCTGTGATATATAGGGTTATATGATAGAGGGAGAGAAGCTGAGGTCTGTGATATATAGGGTTATATGATACAGGAGAGGAGCTGAGTTCTGTGATATATAGGGTTATATGATACAGGAGAGGTTATAGGGTTATATGATACAGGAGAGGAGCTGAGTTCTGTGATATATAGGGTTATATGATACAGGAGAGGAGCTGAGCTCTTTGATATATAGGGTTATATGATAGAGGAGCTAAGATCTGTGATATATAGGGTTATATGATAAAGGAGAGAAACGGAGCTGATTTGTAGGGTTCTATGGATCTAAACGGCATATAAATCTTGATAGGAAGCCTAAAAGAGAAAGTCTTGTTTATCCCCCACCCCTCCTCATACAGTGAATGACACTTTGCTGTGTACACTCACTGACCCAGGGAAAGCTGTTAATCACTTGCTAAGTGCTGTTAATTGTTATGTGGGAAGGGTCAGCAGGATTCTCACCATCTCTTAAGGCTAGGTCTACACTGCAAAAAAACGACCTGAAAACTAAAAGCCTAAAAACGTTCATAAAATTGAGATTTTTATCCACTGCCTGTCAAAAGCTGCTGAAAAACTTCCTCTTTTGCGGCGTTTTTTTTAATGCTTTTTTTGCAAAAATGCACAGCATTAGATTTGTTGAGTATTTTTGCCAAAAAATGCACCGAAACATAGACTCCAATAGTAAATTTTCTACACCGTTCTGTCGTTTTTTTCCAATAGGTTTCCAAAAAGCGACCGTCAAATAAAACGAGCAGAAAAAGAGACGTTCTGAGGAGACAAGAGGACGTTTTGCTACAGAAGTCTGTGGGACCTCCTTTCAGTCTGTTCTTTCATTGTTTTTATAAGATGGAAAACTGACGTTTTTGTGTGGAGTGGAGATATAGCATTACTGTTGGATTTTCAGGGAATTCAGTATTGTGAATCTGCCAAAAATCCGACGGTACACTGTGCTGCATAGACAGCAATGAAAAATCCGTGCTGTACAGGGTAGACGGCAAATCCGAAAACTGACCACTGTTTGAGCACAAATCTGTACCAAAAACCACGTATCCAGGATTTGTTAAAATACTGTTGGATTTGGTCGCCATTTCAACAAATGCGGTGTAGACGCAGCCTAAGGCTATGTTCACACGGCTTATTTTGGGACGCATTTCGTCACGTATTGCGAGCGTACTGCGCTCTAATACGGGAGAAATGCACCCCACTCATTACGGTAATCCACAATTCTTATAGAGAACTATGGATGACGCCTCCTCTCCCCGGGCGTACAATACGATCGTATTGTACGCCCGGGGAGATAAGTGACAAATCATTTATTCATGAGAGTCTATAGGGCCGGCGGGCTGCTGGCCCCCCCGCACTGTGGGAGCACGACCTCTCCAACACCCTGCGTACTTGTGGGGCGTACTGTACGCCCTGCAATTAGCTGTGTGAACATAGCCTAAGCCTATCAAGATTAACTATTCTTTTTACTCAGAAATGCTGCTCTAAATCATTGGAGCCTATATATGAAAGAGCCCAACTTTCCTACCACTATCATATCCTGCACTCAAATACGGTAGCATAAATTATCTGATAGGTTTGCTTTAAACAGGTAAGTGTCCTCAAGTGATCATAAGGAGAGAAACCTCAGGTGGAGAAAATGGGCTAACCCTTTTGCCCCATAGAAGGTTTCTGTCCTTCTTTAACCTGAGGATATCAAACCGCATGGTTTTACTCGCATGGATAAGAGTCAGACTAAAAATCGGTCGAGGCTAAAATTTCTAGTGCAATCCCAGCAAAGTCCCCAAGTGACAACCTTGCTGCAAGTGTTCACGTCGAGACCTGTGTGTATGTTGCTTCGTTGCCCAGCCAGCCAGCTTCGCTCTGCACTAATGAGGGGCAAAACCCCGAAACAGCTGTCTGCAGATGGGTTATACCGACTTGGCTAATATCCCTTTTTGTTCTCTACAGACTTAGGGGGACATGTCTGAAAATGCTCTTGGTCTAAGACTTTTCTTGTTGCCCATAGCAACCAATCAGCGTTCCCTTTCATTTCATATAGTGCTCTGAAGAAATGAAAGGGGAAGCCTGATTGGTTGCTATGGGCAACAAGAAAAGTCTTAGACCAAGACAGTTTTCAGACATGTCCCCCTTAGTGAGTCGGAAGCAAATTGAGGATTTGTTACATCCAATAGAGGGTGCATGAGCTACTCAGCTGCTTTCCCATAATGCCTTGTGGTATGTTGCTTCATAGGCATTTTGTAAAATCAGACACCGGGAGTATGTAGTGCACAACAGCAGAGCTTAATAAAACAGACCACAAAGAACTCTGCAGTTGACGTTAACACAACTTTATTTGAAACCCAAGCAACAATTCACAAGTTTTGAGTTTTTCGGGGAATTTTAATAAAACAGTTTTATTTAGTTTTGCTTGCAAAAAGTTAAAATGAAAAATATGAATGTACACGGCCCCATCTTGGTTGGGGGAGAAAAAAAAAATTTAAAATGTCAAGTTTTCAGGAAAGGTTGTCAAGATAAAAAGAAAAAAAAAAAAAAAGCCAAGTCACTAGCAAAAGGCAAAGTTTTTAACCAAATGCTAACTTGATGCTCAGCAGATCTCAATGGGTTCTAGAACGTGGAGAAGAAGAAAAAAAAAAAAAAAAGCAGAATATCTCGCTCAGCACCCAAGCGAGTTTTCGAGTTACTACTACACCTCACGTTAGATGCTGTGGGAGACTTGTGGCCGATGTTATCTAGGCATTGTTATTGTAGGGGAGAAAATATTCCTTCTGCTCCTCAGGCTTGAAACCATGACGCTTGGAAGCTGTATTAGGAGTGCATCACTTGAGAATTACCTCGAGGAGCGCCCCGAGGACCTCCTTGTCCAGTGCCACGCTTAAAGTTTTGTTGGTAGCCATCCTAAAGGAATAGAAAAATCACAGGAGATCAGTCTTGAATAACCCCAGTGAACCCCGCATGCACAAGTGTACAATTTCCCTGCAGCGCCATCACAGGGGAAACTAGACATTACACAGTGCTCATTCCTAGCAATGACGTCTTCTGTAATGCAGGATAGGACAGGTCCTCCACAGCTCTTTGTAAATCGCTCTCTACTCTTTCCAAGAGATGAGGATCCTGAACAGAGAACTCTTCTCTTTATCTATTTTATGCTGGTATACTTAGGCTATGTTCACACGGGGTAATTTCAACGTGCATTTACGCTCTAATACGGACGAGATCCGCAGCGAAATTATGGTAGTCCATAGTCCTCAGAGAGGATTTTTCTTCTTCTACGGTGTTCAGCATACGGGATAAATGATGTTTTTTTTTTTTAATAGATTGGACTTTTTCGGACGCGGCGATACCAAATATGTGTAACTTATTTTATTGTTTTATTTGTAAAATGGGGAAAGGGGGGTGATTTGAACTTTTAATACTTTTTTTTGTACTTTAAAACTTTTTTAACATTGAGTCCCCCTATGGCGCTTGACTAGAGAGCGCGATCGTTAATACAGCCTAATGCATTGCAAAGACAATGCATTAGGCTGTACCAAGATGGCGGTTTCCCCACTTCCTGCCTGTGGCCGGAAGTGGGGAAAACGAGGACATGGCAGCGGTGATGTCCAGGCACCGGATCGCTGCAGCTATGCCGATCGCCGGGAAGAACGGTGCGAGGCAACGCTCTTCATCCATTTAGACACCGTGGCCATCTTTGCCGCGGCATCTAAGGGTTTAAACAGCACGGGCGGGTGACGCTGCCCGCTCGCACTGTAACGGCCGGGTGTTAGCTGCGATCAGCCGCTAACACCCGGCGGCTGTGCGGGGGTGGGGTTGCGGAGCAATCCCCCTGCAAAGTCCCTTAGGGACCCTGGGACGTACTCATACATCCAGGGTCCTTAAAGGGTTAATTGTATGACTCCATTGAGAGGTTGAAACGTTGCTTGTATTGACGTGGGTGATTAAATCACTGAACTATTTGTGAATATTGGCAGTGCTGCTTACTTACTACTTGTGGTGGACTTTGGTCTTATTTTTAAGCTTGCACATTGAATAGTTTTGGCAGTGCTGTATCCTTCATTCACTATGGGGACACACACACACACAGACACAGACACACACACAGACACACCCACAGACACACACACACAGACACACAACCACAGACACACACACAGACACACACACAGACACACACCAGAGACACACACACGTTTGAAAAAAACAACCCAAAACTCTTTGTTGGCATCAGTGTCCTTTGGTGCACTTCACTCTCCTCCTCCCTCCCCCGCTTGTACCCACTGCAGCCCCAAGAATTAGGACTTGTTCACATGGAGTATGCACTCCGCGTTACAACCGCTTTAGGGATGCGTCTTGGGGTCCGCTCTGTCGGTCCCCAAGACGGATCTAAACAATTAGCAGCGAGATTATCGGTCAGAGCGGATCCCAAGACGGATCCCTAAAGCGCTTGTAACACAGAGTGTATACTCCATGTGAACAAGCCCTTAGGCTCCATTATGACCTTTGGACACCTGTGAGCTTTGGGAAAACTACAGGATTAATTGGACTTTATCCTGAAAGGGAAAGGTCCCACAAGATCTCCCCCCTGCTCTGAATTCTATTTCTGCCTACCACATACTCATAGTGAACCACTGAAGAGGTGCACAAGTCCCGCTGTATCACTAGCCACTAACCCATGTCAGTTCTGTGCCCTCCCTACAACCATCCCCTGAAATAAAAAAGACAAAAATTAAAAATCCTCCAGTTACAATCTTATTATGTAAATTGGAGAGGAGACAAAAGTGGTCAGGACTTCCAAAGAAGATATATTAATATGGCCGATTTGTGCTGAAAATTTAAGCGCTGAATACACGCATAAAATTCATGCCATTTGAATTTGACGCTGATTTTTGGAGGTAGATTTTCAGCCTGCTATATGCCACGTGAGATGAGGACTCGGCGTGGAATCCTTTTTATAGCTGAAAAGAAATCAACGCTGAGGAAAATCATGTGCACAAGAGATTTTGCATTAGAGAAAATGTAACGTGGATTGCAGGCAGATTTGGACGCCGATTCGGAGGCGGCTTCAGTGCTGTATCCGCGCCCGAATCAGCGTCCATATTAGCCGTGTGAACAGTCTCTTACTGTGCAGACAGTAAAGGTTTCTACCAGTAGCTTTGGATAGGAGTTCAAGATTTTCCAGTTTTAAAAAATGCGCGTTAGCCAGTCGAAGAGGGAATAAAACAGAAAGGTGAAAAAAAACCCTCACTTTTTAGACTCCCTCCTTTCAGCACCACTGACCGTCCTGATGCACCCGCTGATGAGAATACAATCAGAGCCCACGTGATGCTGCAGCTAAACACAGGCCTCATGTGTCCTATCTAGGAAGTGACCGCTGTTGCCTGTGAATATTTCCTCCCCCCCTTTTTCTTTAATGGGACACCTCTTTAACTCCATAACGGCCGACCACTGTCATTTGACAGTGGGAGGTGCGTGTTGCCAGCGATGCCATAAAGTCACTGCCCACAGAGAGGGTTTGCGGCTCCCAGTGCCACAGCTGTGCTAGGAACAAAGCTGTAGTTCCTAGACCAATCTCTGAATGTCAAAGACTGGAGGAGCCTCCCGATCCCACCATTTATAACCCTTTGATTATTGCAGTCAGTAGATCGCAGCATAACCAAAGGGGATACCCTGCTCCATTGGGTCACTGAGATTCCCAGTACCAGATGGAGCCTGAGGAATGTTCTATACAGTCAGCCCTGGAACCTAGTAAGCCTGCTGCCCGGGCAAAATGTGTGTTGCCCTGATGGGCCAGCCTGTTTTAAAAAGGGAGTTTTAATGTTTAGCCAAAACAGGTGCACACGGGGACTTTTTGTTTAAAAAATTCCCAAAAGGGGGAAATAGAGAAAAAAAAAAGTGTTTTAAAATGGGGGTTTTTTCCCTTAGGGGGGAATTTATTAAAAAAGAAATTAATAAAAAAAAAAAAAAAATTAAAAAAACATAAAAAGTGGGGCAAAAATTTAAAATTAAAAAAATTTTTTAATAAAAAAAATTTGAATACTTTCCCACTAACCCCCCCAACCCCCAAAAAAAAACCCCTGAAAATTTATTAGGCTTTCCAAACCTTTAAAAACCTGAGAATTAACGGGTTTTTTTTTTAAGAGTTTTTAAATTTTTTTAAATTTTGAAGATAAAGCAAAACTTAATGAAAAAAAAAACATACAAAGGACAGAAAAACTTGTCCACCTACATACTATCACACAATAAAATTTTTAGAGAGTTTTAGGCATCTAACCATAGAATTTTTTTACCATGTAGTTTTGTTAGGGAAAAAATTTAAAATTTTAACCCAATGAAGAATTTTGGGGATAAAACATGACAATTTATGCCAGGGAAACCATTTTTTACATTAATTCAAATCAAAAAAAAATAGACCACTTAAAAATTTTATGGGTTTTCCCGGGCCCCCCTAGGTTTCATTTATTTGGTTTTTAGTATCAGAGTAAACCCTGTCCCTAACAAAAAAAACCCTTAAAAAACGTGAAAAAACTTCAATGCGTCTCCGAAGACGCCCCTATTGCTCTCACCCCACACTCAAAAATTTTCAACCCCAATAAATATTGTCAGTCTTGTTTCCTTTTCCCCCCACATTTGAAAATAACTTTATTTTTTAAATTTCCCTCTACCCAAATTTTGCCCCATATATGGGGAAAAATTTTTGGGGATGCTTTGGAGGCATAAAAAATTTCTTAAAATTTAGGGAAGATCCGATTAACCCAACTGAAACCCGAGACCCAAGGTTTAGGGACCTTCGGGGGTTTCCCAGTTAAAAAGAAAGTTTTGGGGTGAAATAAAAATAAGAAAAGTCAAAATAGAAAATTTTTTTCATTCTTTCCCGGCACTAAGTTGTCATTTAGCCCAATGGGGTTTTTAAAACCGTTGACAAAACATTGGGGAAGAACCCAATTTATCTTTTAAAAATAATGTATGAAACCGATTGCCAGAAAGAGTTGCAATTTTTGGGAATTCCCAATTACCATGTGGATAAAAAGGTACCGCGCGCTCTGCCTTTTTAAAATGCCCCCAGGTCGGATGATGGCATCTCATCTGTCTTAGGCGAACCGGATTTAAATACCCTATGTAGCCTTTTTGCTTAAATTGGTTTATCTCTTGCACTTGGGGACAGAAGCTCTCCGGGGAGGAGCACAGCTACCCGCGCATTTTTCTCAGACCCGGTATATCATTTTTTTCCTTTTCCCCTTAAGGGGAGTCCCAATGGTGAAGGTTGAAAATCCATGATCCCCTCTTACAGTGGGGGGGGGGACCGGCCCCTTTAAAGCTTTCACCCCCCTAACTATGGTTTTCTACGGCCCCCACTTCAGTGAAAAAAGTTTCCAGATCCAAATTTGCGAGAAACAAGGGTGCCTTAGCTGGCAGGTGCCTGAAAAAAACTGCCCTAGGGGGAGATAAAAAGGGTTCTTTTTAAACCCCCAAAAGAGCGGAAAAGGACCCCCCCCTTTACTTTAAAATTTGGGGCCCCAAAGTATTTGTTTCCCTTCAGAGCCACAAAATTCATAGTCTTGTAGGTACAATAATTAGGTATTTTTACGTTGCGCCCCCAACGGATAAAAGGGACCAATGCTTTCCTTCATTTTCCCTTTTCATAGATGGTAAAAAAGGGCCCCCTTCCATGTTTTTCCCCCCCCATGCCCCCATAATAAAGGGTATAGGTTTTTGTTTGGTTCCTTTCCCTTTCCCATATAAGCCCAAATTTGTCAGCCCTTCATTTTGAGCCTTTTCAGTGCGGCTCAAAAAACCACAGTTTTGGATTTTTTCCCCTTCTGACCAAAGCCACCACGCTGAAATAGGTCAATTTTTGTTGAAATTTTATAGAATTTTATTTTAAAAACCCCGGCCCAAAGAAAGACCGCCTCTGTTTTTACGGAGCCTTCAAAGTGGCCCTTATGATTCGTGGTGCTGATTTCCCCCCAAAAAGAAAGCGGTAAATTTTCTATCTAATTCCACAAAGTGGGATTTTGGAAATTTGTAAATGGAGCCGCTCGGTTTAAAAAAAATTTGCTTAGGCATTTTGGGGCCCATTTTGAAAAGTTTAAAATCCTCCCAAATCGGGGGACAAGGGGGGGTGTGGGCCAGGCCTTTAATTAAAAGATTTGGACATGCAGCACTGTGGGGTGTAAAGATTCAGACCCAAGAAATTTCTTGGCTCTTTGTCAAACGATGCCCAAATATTTAAAACCGGGAAAACACTTGAAAGACAAGAGTGAGGAGTAATTTCGGGGGAAAAATTTTTCGTCCCTGTAAAAGGAATAGTTTTGGGCCCGTTCCCTTTACCCTGAATAAGCCCCAAAAAGGGCCTTTTTCAACGGGTGTCTTGGGTTAAATTTAACCCCCAAATGAGGCTCTAGTATCCCAAAGGTTTACACCAACTTTATCATCGGCATATAGAGAGTTTTTTCAGTAATGCTGGATTTTTCCCATCCCCCCTAAATTTCCCCTGATGTTTTGAAAGGGGAGGAATTCCCAAGGGGTTTCCAAATCCCCAGGGAAAATATTTGCCGGTGAAAGAGGGCACCCCTTTCTAGTCCCTTTTCCAGGGGGAAAAAGGGACTAGATAAGTGCCCAAATTGACTTCACCCTCGCCACGGGGGATTGGGAATAAAAATTATTTTGAAAAACGAAAAAAATTCGGGGGGATCCCCCCAAAAAAAATTTGGGGCCAATACCCCCCCACTTAAACCCCCCTTTTCCCTGAGTAAAATTTGCCTTTATTGTCCAGGGGCAGAAATTTTCCCCTCGACCCTGATTTGGGTTTTGCATCCCTTTGTGGGTTTGGGTTAAATTAAACGTTTTCAGTTTAAATTGTCAGTATTTTTGGCCTGGCAGGGAATCCGGGAAAAGGGAATCCTTCCCTTTTACTAATGATAATATTATTGAAATAAGTAAAAAGGCTAAGCCCTTTACCCAGTTATTTTGGCATCTTATTAAATAGGGGATATGGGCCTGTACGAATACACAATTTAGGGGGGTCTTTTCCCGTTTAGGAAAACACAACAATAATTGCCTCTGAAAAAAGAGGGGCCGGCAATTTCCCTTCAACCAGTGCAGGGCTAAAAACCCCTTCCAGGAAAGGGTACTACACTGCTCTCGGCCCACCCTTCCACTCCGCTGGAAACCCATCTGGCCCAGGGGTCTTTCTAGTTGCTAAGGCCCCAATGGCCCGTGAAACTCCCCTACCGGATTTTTCAGCTTGGGCCCAAAATATCTGTTTTTCAAAAATGGTCAAATTTGGGGGAAAAGGAATTGAGCTCACAAAAAGGTTTAAAGCCTCATCCGAGTAAACAAAAACGGGAAGAGTAAAAACTGCGGGTTTGTAGTCCACAAATTTACAGCATTTCTCCTTTTGGGGCCCGTAAAGGTCCCCCCCTGACCTTTCCTCCACCCAGCAAAAACCCTTTCTTTGGGGAGTCCCTGTTTTGGCCGAAGGCCCAGGCACGGTTTTTTTGTCCCCCTTCCCGTAAAAGCCCGTTGTTTTTGTGCAAATTATTTTTTTTTGTGTGTTTTTTTGAAAGATGCGGGAGAATATTTTTTGGCCCCTTCCAAAAGTTTGCTTTTTTGGAAAGGTCGGTTTCGGGTTACAAAAGTACCCTCCTTCCTAGAAACCCTCCCTCTCAAATTTCCCCTTTCACTTCCCTTTAATTCTGTTCTTATCAGCTATGCCCCGATAAAAAAACCCCTTTTTCTTTTCCCCTGCCTTAGAGGATCCCAAAACTACCCCGGGCTCGCTGCCCCCTCTTTTGCCCCCCCAATAGTAGTTAATTTTCCCTTTAAAATTTTTGTTGCAAGGGAAAGGGACTTTTAGCCCCCCTGGGGTTTCAGTCGCCAGAGTCTGGGATTTTTTTTGCCCCTTTTGGGGTTTCAATATCAACTTAAAAGGGGCATGGTCTGAAATTCCCCTAAAAAAGGTATCCACTTTAAAAAAAAGGGGGAATTTTAAAAGGGTTTAGTGTAAATGGTGAAAAAAATTTTTTTAAAAAAAGAAATTTGCGGAAAAAAAAGCTTTATGCTAAGGGTGAAAAAAATTTTTTGAAAAAAAATTGGGCCCAGTATTTCATATGTAAACCCAAAATATCCCCCCAAAAAATACAACTTTTTCCCACAAAAAATTTCCTCATAAAACTATGTCAGAAAAAAAAAAAATTTTAAAAGGGGGGGGGGGGGGGGGGGAGGCAAAAAAAGAAAAATTTAGCTAGTAAATTAAAAGGGGTTTTATCTTTTCCCTTTTTTTGGCACCCGTTTAAACTGGTTGTAAACAGAGCTTATGAAAAATTGGGGGGGCGTTTTTTCTCCTCCCACCCAGGGGGGATTTTCTCCCCTCTAAAGGACAGCCCCAAAGTGTGCCGTGGAATTCATTCTGTGTGAGCGGGGGGAGGGGAAAAAATTCTCAGTGTTGGAAAAACTAAGGGAAAACATTTAAATGAAAAACTAAGGTAACTCCATAATGTATATCGACATTTCTCACTCTCTCTACATACTTTGTAACTAGAATGGGCAATTTTACTTTTAGGACTCTGGGAAAGAAAGGGTTTTTTTCTTTTCTCACAGGGTTATTATCCTACAGATTATTACACCTCTGACCTTACAGAACAAAACTTTATTTTGTTTTTTTTTTACATGGGATGCACAAGATTTCTCTTGTGCAGGACCACTGATTACTGTCAGTGAACGCAGCACACCCCACACACATCAACACATGAAAATATAAATTTTTCTTTCATGTACCTGCGTTTTCCGTGCACAAACTACTCCCTCTCATTTCGCGTTCCCGAATTTCAAAGGGGGCGGAGCTCCAAATCTGTGACAATGTCCCTGCTCCCTCCCATCCCGGCCTCTCCCCTGCTACTCCTTCTGACGCACGTTCCCGAACACTTCCAATAATTAAACAAACGGCCCATTCTCTTAAACCATAGCACTTTGCTTATGGTAACCAAGGGCTTACAAGCTTAGATTTTTCATCCCCAGCTGTTAGAACTATGTTCTTTGAAATGAGAAAACCCCTTTAAGGCTTTTTCCGGCCTGAGGCTTAAGAAAATCCTTAACAGCACTCACCCGTTGATAGTTGTTGGTTTAATCCCGGGAGCGCTGAACTGTGGCTGTGAATAACCGCTGTTTGGAGTGTTTGAGAAGGCAGGACGGTAGCCATCATAACCTCCTGGGAGCAGAGAACAAGATTAGTTACAGTTCTACAAACACCCAAGCACATAAAATACAAGGCCCTCACCAAGGCACTAAACATCTGGATGAGATTTAAGAGAAAACACATTGCTATGGGGCTACAGAATGTGGTGAGGGCAGGTGCCGAACTGTCCCGTCTTGTGAAATCCTAACAAGGCTAAAGGTGCTTTCCAAGACTTTAAAAATAAAACCTCCCTACACTTTCCACTGTACTTAAATAGACCATTACCCCATACTTACCTCTCCCATCACTACCATTGCTCTAGTGTCCCATCTCCCCGCACCCTCGGGTCCCTCACGGATTTTGTCCCGTTCATAGATCACATGATGCCGCAGCCAATCACTGATCTCTGTACTCACATGCAAGCACGCGACTGCCGAGGCCCGAAACAGGTTGCATCATCAAGGGATCCACAAACATGACATCATCAACATTACACGCACACTTCCTGTTCAGGCTGTGGGTGATTAACATATCAGCTCTGCTATTCCTAACTATTTCTGTAACAGTGACATGAGTGCAGGAGGTTTATAAACTGTAGTGCACAAGGCTACTGAGCTCTAAAGGAATAAAGCTGGTCAGTAAGTAATGTAAACCGATAAGGAAACACACCAGGGAGTGATCCCTGCATCCACAGCATCACCAGCTCAACCACTGCTGGAGTAAGGACAGAAGAGAGGTGTTCGGTGACTAGGGGCGTTTGTGTGCAAAAGCAGGAGATATGAACTGCCTTTAACTCTGAAATTAAGCAAAATCAGAAAAGCAATGTAGTTGGTAATAATTATTTACCTTTGCCTACAGGTTTCAAGCTAAATAATAAATCAGGAATACCCCTTTAAAAACAGTGGAAGGTGGAGATTTTTAAGTCTTGGGAAAACCCTATTTAAAGCAGCTTGGATTGCATGTTCTTTTATCCCCAAAAATAAATTTTTTTACAAATGAGAACCCCCTCCTATGGTTCAAGTCATCTAGCCATCGCCGCATTGTCGTAAACTACACCTACAGTTTTAACTGCAAAATCCAAGAGGCATCTATTTAATAAAAAATAATTATTGTTTTCCGTCTATCACTCATAAAACCCCCTCCTTTTTGTCCCCCCCCCCCCAATTTTTTATTTTTTTTTGTATCTGTTGATTTGTTGCTGGTTTCGATAGTGTTGTCTTGCTTTCGTTAGCTCTGATCAAAATCACCCAGTCCAAATTCTTTGTTTATTTTTTTTGGGGTTTGTTTTTTGTCTTTTTTTGTTGTTTCTTTTCTTTTCGGAATAGAGATTTAATGCTCGGCTGTCTGGGTATTTTTGGGTCACTTAGATCGTTGCCCCCGGATTGGGTACTATTGTTATTTGGCCCTGTTTTGGGTGACTTTCACGTCTTAAAGTTCTCTTGGAGTTTTTCTCGTATTAATTGTGCGACCTTTGCTTGTTTATCATTATACGGTTTTGGTTCTTTATGTCCAATTTTTTGGGTTCGTATTGTCTAATGTTTTGACGTCTGTTAAATAAAGCTTTTTGGAATTGAAAAAAAAAATAAAAAATAATTAATTGTGGTACATTACACACATAAAAAAAAAACCCCACATTTGGCATCCCACAACCGTAAAACCCGTAGAATTACTAACAATTTTATGTGTGCAATATGAATGGTGTAAAAAAAAAAAAATTTTTAAAAAAAAACCCCTGCAATTTTTTTTATAAGTGAATTTAAATATTCCCCCATAAAGTCAATCGTCCGAATAAAAAGGGCCTATACAACTGGTTTACTGAAAAAATAAAAAAAAAAGTTACAAATGTTAAAGAAAAAGGCAAAAAAGAAAAAAAAAATAAATTTGGGCAACTACTTTTCAGGATGGGCTTAAGAGGTTAAAGGTGTTTTCCACTATATATTTTTTTTAAAACATACTGCTGCCCTGTTTTAACCAGTTCTGACTGGGCCGTTCACCCCGTACATGCTCATTTTCTTTAGTCGCGTGGGATTGAACACTATAGCGCGTTTTCACACATGGCTATTTTACTAATTTTGATGCCTCATTTCTTTCTGATCATAAGGCTTTATTTTCATGTAATTTTTTAATTAGATTTATTTTAATAATTATTAATGGGTGGAATAAAATAAAAAAAAGATTCGGTTCACATATTTTATTTGTTTTTTAAAGACAGACAAAAACTTTGGATGAATTTTTACGATGCCACAGTTACAGCAGAATAAGTCCCTGAACTCGATGCAAGTTGATCTGGGTCGTTCTGTAGAAGTCCCAAAAGCCTTCTGCAACTATTTGAGAGTGAGTCATGTGGAGTGCAGGGCCGGGAAAAGCCCCAGGCGACAGGTTACGTCTCTAATGAGCCCTGTATAACACAACGATCGGGGAAGGCCGGGGTGGTAATAAGAGGGCCATGCCTTTCAGTGGAGAGCCCAGCTATATACCTATAACCGCCTCTCCACTTCTGCAGCTGCTATAATTTGTCTGCAGCTGCCCACTACGCAGGCATTTTATAACATCTGCGCAGAGTTAATGTTGGACCGTCCTGGAGTATTATAGTCAATGGCCGTTGTGGGTGATTTTTTTTTTTTTTTATGAAATTAAAAAGTGATACTCTTGATCTCTCTCCAACTACGTATAAGCTGTGCATCCTTGCTCAACCAGTCCACTTCTTGCTCTTCTGAAGGTATCTTGCGCGAGTTGCTGTAGCGATCACAAGCCACTGGTGACGTCACCATTCAGAGAAGGCAAGTAGTAGGAGAGAAAACCGCCACAGTGGCTGAACCGAGGTGAGGGGAAAGGAGAGTCTAAGTTTAATTTTTTAATTTTGTATTTATATAAAATAGGCAGCAGGGTACTAAAAAAAAAATAACGATAAAAAATATAGTAGACAACCCTTTTAAAGGGGGTTTCTCACCACCATGATGTAGGCAAAGGTAAATAAAGACTATTTGCATGGTTTAGGAGACAGAGATTTTATCTCCCGCTTGGTTACACGAGCTTCCGTAGGTTACCAATCATCTCTCTCTGCTCTCATGGTCCCACCTGCCCTGTTCCACCATGGTGATGTTAATCCCTACTGAGTGTTATCTCCAGATAAGGTGCTTGTTTATCTATGCTACTGAAAAACTTTAACACTTTAGAGCTCTGTAGCCTTATGCACTACAGTTTACAAACCTCCTGTACTCATGTCACTAACAGGCCTAGCTAGGAATAGCAAAGCTGAAATGTCCATCACTGTTGTAGAACTGCTCACAGCCAGAACAGGAAGTGGGTGCCTGAAGCTGGCTTGTTGAAGAGCAGGCTCTGTAAAGCAGCGTAGGGAGAACATCCTGTTTAGCCTTCAGGGACCCATCTAACAAATCCGGTGAAAAATGGAATCCATAGGTTTAATTCATACAAGTTGCGGATGACAAATTTGACAAACTTTGAAAAATGAAACCAAACAGCAAGAATACATTATTATATATAATATATGTTCTAATACAAACCTCTAAAGCCATTGGATGGCCCTCTGTAGCCATTCATCAAGCCCCTGCTGCCACGCTGTCCACCACGGGGCATGCCTCGGTTGTTGTAGAAGGGTTGGTTGTTGCGAGGAAATCCGGCGTTTTGTTGTTGCGCCTGCTGATGCCCAGCAGAAGCTTGGTGAGACTGGTCCGATGTTGCATGGTAAGGGTTTACCACTAAAATAGCAGAAAGAAAAGGAATTAATCTGTGTCTGTTTAATAGATCACATCATTGAAATACTGAACTAAATTCAATAAACCTGAAATATGCCCTTAGGCTTATGTTCATATGGCATTAAAGGGATTGTCTCACTACAAGGATTGCTGCTTTTTATCTTAAAAGATCTTGCAAAAACAAGTCAATTTGCAATATGTTGTCCCATTACTGTCCCCCCCCCCCCCCCCCCGGCCCCCCCCCCCCCCCCCCCCCCCCCCCCCCCCCCACCCCCCCACTCCTGTGTCCTACCATTCCTAGATATCCCTCTTGTATGGCTGCATCAGTCTCAGGTCGCTTATAGCTACAGACCTGTTCAATCTCTCCTGATAGGCTGCCAGTGCTGGTCGCTATAGCTACAGGGACCTGCTTTCTACTGCAGCCTAAGGCAGTGTTCACATGCTTATTCCCGAGGATTGTGAGGCAATCGCTCACAAAATCCGCCGTGAATGAGGGGCGGGACGGGAGCGAGCGGGAGCGCGGCGGGGGCGCCGCTCCCCGGCCCATAGCAATGCATTATCTACGGCGAGGTATTGGCCTGGTAAGTAGCATGTGCACTTCTCCCGCCCGGCGGATTAGCCGTGCGGGGAGGAGCGTCGGATTCCACTGTTCTCTATGAGAGCAGTGGATTTACGTAATGACTTCGACGGATTGGCGCCCGTACTGCAGCGCAAATCCGGCGAGGAATACGGCGCCAATCCGCGGCAAAATAAGCCGTGTGAACGAGGCCTAATAGAAGTCAGTAACCAAGCTCCTTAATTTAAAGTAAAACCAAGAAAACAGGACTGAGGTGAGATGAATCAATGTAGTGCGACAACATCTTTAAAAGAAAAAACGCATGCAATTTATGTGCATTTTGACGTTTTTTCCCTTTGATGCATGCACGATTTTCTGCAATCTGACCTCCATTGTAAAAGTGCACATGTCAAATGCATGTTTAACGCACTAAATCGTTTTTCTGGGTTATGATAAACCCCTCAGTGCAAATGTATGCATCTGTATGACCTAACTGCGCTAAGTGGTATGGAGATGCCTCACTCACTGGACCCCCCTCCATATACAAGGGGTGTTGGCCATACGACAGTCCCTAACTGCAGGGATCACAGAAACCTCTGATCCTGGTCACTAAGCAGTTTAGATGCAGCTGTGAAGCTGAATGATTACAAGGTGGGGCCACGGTCTGTTGTAGCAGGCAATCGCAGGATGCGCTTCCACTGACTTGGCTCAATGGAGGCCTCTGTAGCTGCCATATTTGTACACGTATTACAGGTGTAATAGGAGATGAATGAAATGCCTATATACAGAAGTGCATCAGTAGTACAAGCATGAAACTTTGTATAGTTCATAGAGGGACGTAATAATATATATATTATATTATATATATATATAATATATATATATATATATATATATATATATATATATATTATATATATATTCTATATATATAATTATATATATACACACACACACACACACAAATATATAAAATAATGAAGAAATTAAGGAAAAACAATTGGCATCACTGCGTCTTTTACAGTCTGATCTAATAAAATATTCTATTGATTCTGCGGAAAAAAAAGCCCACTGCTAGAATAAATTTTTTTTAAAGGTAAAGTAATAATAACGAAGACTATACAAATAAGGTATCACCAGATCCGCACAATACATAGATTATTAATACTGAACATTGACCTCAAAAAAAAAAAAAAAAAAAAGGCACATTTGCATTTTTCCCCCCCCCCCTTCCATGCTCCACCACAAAAGGAATTTTTGGGTGGTTTTCCAGCAAGTCATAGTACGGTCAGTGGCACCATCCTGCAAGAATCAAGCCCCCATACGTCTATGTAGATGAAAACAAAAAGCAAAAACAAAAAAATAGTTATGGTTCATTGAGGTGGAGGTGAAAGAAGAAAAAATAAAATCGCTCCATCGTGAAGGAGTTACATAATCCACTCCGACTGAAAACCAAATCTAAAAACCGCACCAAAATCCGCTTCAAAAACACGCAATAAGCTTTCTGGTTGTCTTTAAGCGGTTCACAGGCATATTCAAGCCGGAATTGCGAGCGGATGCGGCTGCAATTCCGCTTGAATAGAGGGGCGGGTGCGGGGTGGCCGCGGCCCAATTAGACTTTCATTATCCACGGCGCGTATGCCACCTGGATAATGTTGCCATGTCACTTTCTACGGCCGGCAGAATAGCCGAGCGGGGAGGAGTGACGGAAATCATCTGTTATCTATGAGAACTGTGGATTAGTAATTTGTGCGACGGATTGGGGCGTACTGCAGCGCAAATCCGGTGGCAGTACGGCGCCAATCCGCGCCGAAAATAAGCGTGTGAACGGCCCCTAAGCCTTCCCCATTGAGTTCAAATGTAAATTTCGCGTTTTCTAGAGAAAAAATGGTGGATTAGTAAACATGTACCAAGTTTTTTGTTTTTTTTTTAAACATCTTTTTATTAACACTTTCAGAAATAAAGGTTACAAGTTTTCCAAAAAAGCAGATGCTGTTACAAATGCGAATCATCACCAAGACAAGTAAACAGTAGATATACATCCACTTACAGTGTGATAACGGTGGAAGTCATTTTCTTATTTTCAACATCTTAAAACCTTTAAACTGTTTGGGCAGGTCGCGAGACCTGCTCCAAGCTCCTTCACTTCAGCTCTCGTGGCCCCGCCGCACCCCCCCACCCCACAGTAGACACGATGAATATTTGTATCTCCCCTGTATCTACCACTATTCATGAGATCCCGGAGGGAAATGTGGAGAAGGCAAACGGCAGGGGAGTAGGAGATTAAGTTTGATCCAGACAGCTCAAATTAAATTACTCCCCGCGCCTCGGAACACAACCTCAAGACTTCTCTTGACTGGTACCATTAGTTGATTGGAATGGTGAAAGAGGAACTGAAAGTTCCTGGAAGGAGTTGCATTAGAGGTCGCAGTAGCCCGCTATCAGCCATTGTCCCTGTACCAGGGTCCGTTTGATGCCAGTCTTGGCGTAGTGTATCTATGGGCTCTCTGCCGGCCAATTGCTGTTCGAGGTACCATTCCGTATGTCAAAACGGTTTTAAGATTATCCTTGTTCTATGGGTAGAGAGTTAATCCATGTATCCAAGTCAAAAAAGGGGTCTCACCCTCTCTCCTTCTCTGGACGTTTCAAGCCAGTCCATGCGGAAAGAGATAGAAATTTATTCTAGAAAAAGTTTTCTCATTGGGCAAGCCGGCTGGACCCACAGCTGCAGGATTGCTTTCCTGGCCGCTGCCGATAGTATATGCAAGAGATGTCGTTCTTTGCGAGTGTAGTTAGTTGTATCCTTGTCAATGTGGCCGAACAAAGCCCACGGCGCCGAGGGGGTAAAGGATTCAACAAGAAAGTGCTGTATATATTGTGTTATGTCATCCCAATACTGTTGTATTTCTCGGCACTCCCATAGGCAATGATAAAGAGTGGCTTCAGGGGATCTACACTTAAAACAGTTGCTTGTGGCATAAATGCCCATTCTGTGACCCTTTACAGGCGTTAGGTATGCATTGTGTATGAGGTTCAGAGACATTTCTGTGTACCTAGCTGCTGGGAGGAATCTATAAGAATCTGCCAGGGATGTCAGAATCAGATCTGGGCTGAGACTGTGGTCGTGCGTTTGCCATTTTTGTAATTGTGATTTGGATGCGGTGTAATCAAATTGATCCCATAGATATTTGTAGATAAGGGACAAATGTGCCTTGCGTGAAGGGGGCTGCAGAATTGTCTTTGCGTAACCCTGGTCCCAGTCATCCTCCGACAGGTCCCTCACGGTCTGGGTTACGTAGCTTAGTGCTTGTAGGTAAGTGAAGAAGGGGATATCAATTGTAGGGAAGGTCTGTTGGAGCTCTAGAAAAGAGTATGGCCTATGAGTAATGTGATCAATTAGTTGACCCACCGTCCGTATGCCTGATCCATACAATTTTCTAAAGGAGCCATGTGGCGTACCGTTCTGGAATTCTGGGTTTTGGGTAAAGGAGAGGTATATCGAGCTATTCGGGGAAAATCCCTTCATTTGTCTGGTCTTCCGCCACGCACGCCATATCGGCATCACGAGCGGATTTTGTCGTACTAGCGGTGGGACCTGGTTGTAGTGGTGTAAGAAGTTAACAGGGAAAACATTAGGCCTCGTTCACACGGCTTATTTCGCCGCGTAATTTTGCCGACGGATTGTACGATCGTCAATCCGTCGGGCAAAACGTCGAATTAAGTCACAGCCTATTTTTCTATTGATTTCAATAGAAAATATCGGCTGTCGATATATCTACACACGCGTCGTCGTCCGGATTGCCGCCGCGGATTGACGACGGCAATCGGACGGAAAAAACAATTCACTTGTCAATTTTTTCCGGAAGGATTCACCACCTCATTGATTGGGGATGGTGAAATCCGCGGGAAATCAGTTACAAATACTTCACACACTTAGTGCACTTATTTGCAACTGTTTTTAATGATTTCAGAACGTATTTACATCGGAAATCGTTGTAATACGTTCTGAAATAAGCCGTGTGAACGAGGGCCTTAGGCAAAAAAACTATTTATCTAGAGTTGGGATAGTGTGAAACCACTCGTAGGACCAGTCGCGATGGTTTCGACACAGAGCGTTAGATTATAGTCTTAATTATTTGGGAAATCCCAGTCCGCCATTATTCTTATTTTTGTTGTATAGATGAAAGGTGATGCGTGCTCTTTTTCCACCCCAGATAAAATTCTGTAACTGGCATTAATAATTTCTCTCCTAAGGCTTGAGATATATGGTAACATGTGAAATAGTAGAGGAGTCGGGAAAAATTTCATTTTTAGGAGGTGCGCTTTACCACTAAAGGATAAGGGATGGCAGATTCCCAAGGATTTGAGCGTGAGGTGTAATGTGGTAATATACTTATATGATGTTGGTGTAGTCTGCGTTATATTCGTGTGAGATGGCCACGAGGTACTTTAAAGGTGACGCGTGCACCTTGAATTGGGTAAAGTTGAGGCCCATACTGGTTGTGTTGGACCCTCAGAAAGGGCCCCATCCTTCACTCTTGTTAACATTTACTACGTAACGACAGTTCTCCCACTCCTGGACCTCTCTCAAGGACGGTGCCAGAGTGTGCTCGCCCATGGGATGAGATCAGCAAGAGGCAGGCGTCTGGCATAGCAGAGTGCTTTAGTTCTTGGCAGTCTTTCAAGAATTCCCGGAACACGGGGGATGTGTTATGTGTAAACAAGGGATCAATTGATAGGTTAATAAAATTGGTGATAGGTGGGCAGCCTTGTTTGTTCCCCATAAAGAAATCAATAAGTGGCGACGCGTGCCTCAGTTTGTTATTATGGATGTTGTTGAATTTAAGGTGTAAGAGGTCCAAGAATCCGCGAAACCTCGGCCGAAACACGAACTGCCAGGGCTTGCGGCAAGTAGGGCCAGGACCATGTCGAAGGCCTTTTCGTGCATCGAGGCTAAAACAGCATAGCGACTGGTGTCTCGGTTCCTGGGCTGCAAGGATAAGCCGCGGTCAGCCAGCCTGACATTCCTGGGTAGAGTGTCTATTTATTACAAAGCCCGATTGGTGTGGGGGTATTATTCCCGGGAGAAACTTTTGAATTCTATTGGCCAATATTTTCGCTAGCAATTTATAGTCGTGGTTTGGTAACGAGATGGGTCTGTACGAGGCGATTTGTAAGGGGTCTTTTCCCGGCTTGGGTATTAAAATTGTGGCGGAATCGAAGAAAGTGTCTATTGTTTTTGAGTCTAGATACATCTCGTCATACACTTTCACTAAGTGTGGGGCTATGTGGGACCTCGGAGATGGCAGCTTCCAGCAACGAGCGGGTCTCATCCGATAAACTTGGCATATGCACTGCGTCCAGAAAAGATGACACTTTTGCACTGTTAAACGGGGAAGCACGGTATAAGGTTTCAAAGTATTCCGAAAAGCTTGTTCAATTCTGTGGGTCCTCGAATTTCTCCAGTTTGAGCATTTAAATAGACCGATATCGGGGGCTGATTTCCAGGGCTTGGTATGGTTGCGAGGAGTTTCCCATGTCTGTTCCCCCACTGTAGAAACGGTTTGGGGTAACCTAGTTATGCACCCAGCTTGTCCCTTACAAAGGTGTCAAGAATTTTTGAGTTGCCATGAATTTTCCTTTGGAAGGTCTCTGAAGGAGTCTGTTGTGTAGTCGTTTTGTGCCCGTTTAAGATTAGAATATAAGTTTTGAAAGGTGGTATTAGCTTTTTTTCCGTTGTCTCCCCACATAATCAATTAGCATCCCTCTTAACACAGCTTTTGCAGTCAGCCACAAAAGAGGAGCGTCGTTCTCGTGTGCTATATTGTCTTTTAAAAATTGCTGCCATTGAATTGTTAGGAAGTCTCTGAATTCTTCCGACTCTTATAAGAAACTTGGGAATTTCCATTTTTTTAATTGTTTAATAGGGACGTTGTATTTAGGTCCCCTGTATCGGGGCATGGTCTGAGAGGCTATTGTAGTATATCCGTCTCGGGACCTTTGGGAGTATAATGGGAAAGAAAATGAGAGGTAAATTTCTTGAAAAATTTTCGGTACTCCGAGAAATGATATGTTTTGCCCCCAGGGAAAATTCCCGCCAGGGCATATAATTCAGGCTACAGAAAGTCAAGGAAGTAGGGTTTTAGGGTCTCTTCCCCCCCTTTGGGCCCGTGACCTATCAACCGCCGGTTCCAGTCGTATTAAAACCCCAATCACTAAAGTTATCATGGTGTCTCTAACACAAATTTTCCAAGATCCAAAAAAATAAGCGTTGGGGGCCGTTGGGACGTAAAATAAAAAAATGGTGTAAGCTTTGAAGAAAATCATCAGTTTAAGATATATGAACCCCCCTTTTTTAAACAGAATATTGGTCCACTATCTCTTGCACATACCTACCGACATAAATGCAACCCCTTTTGAATCTAAAACCAGGGGGTGGCCCAATAGGGGGGTCCTCCCAGCGGCCCTTTAAAAGGGAACATAGTTCCCCTAAAATTTCCCAGTGGTCTCTTGCAGCCTATTTTGTCTTTTTTAGGCCGTTTAGGTGAAGAGGACCTTTCCCCTCCTTTTTTTCCGGGTGTTTGGGCCCCCACCCCGGGATATATTAGCCCGGGGCCCGGGGGGTTCTCCCTCCATTTTTTGGGACACATTCCCGAATCCCCCGAAAAAGCGGAATCCGCGACAAACAAACCCAAGAAAATGGTGGGGCGTCCCACGAGCGCCCCTGCCTCCCATGGGTGTGAAGGAGAGCGTATGCCACGGTCCCCCCAGGAGCCTTCGGGGCTGACCATATTCCAGAGTGCAAATCCCGCTACCAATGGTATTAAACACAAGCAACATCAAAATGTTAACTAATAACCATACAACTTAGTAAAAAAAGGGGTCCCCGGCAACCTGGGGGAAACCATTTAAACTGACAAATTGGTTCCAAGGCAAATTGCCATAAAGGGGGAGGCCCTCAAAGGGAATGGAAAAAGAGGCCCCACTGCCTTTCGCAGGGAAACTTGGGGGAGAAATCTTTGGAAAATTTTTTTTATTTTCTCTCCTTTTAACAAGCAGCTCTCTTTTTGTTTTTAAGCCTTCAAGACTTTTCCTTCACCCCCAAATTTTGGAAACGGGCGATGACGGCCTAGGCTGCCCCCTTGTCCCGCGCACGCCCTTCAATGACCCCTCCACCAAGAGGGGGATCCTAGGGAGCTCCAAAGGGCAAAGGGAACTAAGTCCTTTTGTGAGGTAGGTTCGAGGGTTTTCTTTGGGAAAAACCATTCCGGGGTGCCCAAAGAAGCGTAATTTGTTCCTCCGCTCCCGATTTCCAGGTCTTCTAATTTTTCTCTAAGCCTTCAATTGTGGTTTTGGGACTTGAGGGGTTTTTCGATTCGCCACACTTCTTCAACGATTTGGACGGTCTCGAGATCCACTATCTTTTGCGATTTGGGCCGATTGCGCCAAGGGCCCCGTTAACAACCTTTGTAACCGATCTATAAAACGGCAAGGACTGGTAAGATAGACGGGGAAAACCTCTTGGGCCAAGAGGGGCCCCTTATAGGGGTTTCACTGAGACTTTTAAGCTTCCGGCCCGGGGAGTTCAGCGTCGCAATCTTGGGGGGGGTCTTTTGCTGATGGTTCTTTGGGCCATTTTAGTTTCCTATTTAGGGCCAATTTTTGGGGTTTTTTTGTTTTTTCAGTTGGGGGTTGCGCCTTGGGGGATTGACTTTGGGACTGTAGCTGGTGTGACCGTGTGGCCCCGGGTTTTTTGAGCTTCGCACAAATTTTCCATGCTTTTTAAAAAAACAATAACCTACGCCCCCCCCAAACCCAAGGTGTTGGGGGGGGCCTATATAGAGTTTTTTTCTGGCGAGGGGTTTAAATAGGTTTTGTGACCTGCCGCACTTAAAATGGAACCCTTTATCTGAACAAAAGGTTGCCTTGGGGGCCCTCCCTGTGAATTACATTTTTATTTTTGTGCAACAAACAATTTACAAAACATAATAGACGAGATCATAAGTCGGGGGGGAAAAAAGATACCAGGTAACAGTAGGGGTTTTTAGTGCAACCCTTAAACCCAAAGAAGGTGGGGTGCAATTTTGGGGGGGGTTCCTCCCTGCTCACCTGCCCAACAGAGGCACTGCACAGTATTTGGTTATGTGTCGCGTTCGTTCGTGGGGCCCCAAAAAAATCAACCCCGGGTAGTGTTTTTTTTCCCGTGTTATCATAAAGCTATGTGTGCAGGGAGATTATTTGTGCGCGGGCTTACTCACTCCGGGGGGGGGGGGGATTGGGTTTTAAGATTTATTTGGGGGTTTTACCCCCCTCTTGTGTCTTAATCCCTACCCCCTGCCCGGAATTATCGGGCCTAACAGGCCGGGGATTTGCCCCAGGTCACCACGCCCCCTTGGGGTTGAGTTAGTTAGTTTTAAAGGGGAAGGAGTAACAACCGCAGTCCCGGGGGATTACTCTTTCAGGGAGGGGAGAAATTTCCCAACGTGCACCACCTTGGGTTGTTCTGTCTGGTTTTGGGGTAAGCGGTCCGGTTGATTCGGAGCTATCCCCGGGAAAAGATCGAACTGGGGTTAAAAGAGTTCCTAAGCAGGTACTAAATTTTTCCACACTCTTTTTGCAATGCAATAGCAACCTCTAGTGGATCAATTATAATCTTTACAATTTTCGACAGTACCAAAAAAACATTTAAAATCAAGAAACCCGCAGGAAAGTACATTAACCTTTTCTTCTGAAGGGGGTTTGCAGCACAGCCAAACAGCGTTGGGAAAGGTTTAAAAACGAGCATTTGACGAGTGAAAAAGTCTTGCGAGTGTTTTTTTTTAAAGTGTGTTTTTTTTTTTTAAAAATTGGGAGACTTGAGATTTAGAGACTTAGATTTGGAGAGTTTTGAGGGGACATATTTTTAAACTATTATTAAAATTTTGTCATATATCTTTTTGGGAACATCCCCATATTCCTGTTTTACAAAGCGTCCCCCTGCACAACCTGGGCAATGTATCCATCCTTGAGCAACAGTTCGAGGGACAACGCGTGCAAGATGTGTGCCCAAAATGCACATTTGAAGCCCCGGAACCTGGATCAAATACAAATGGCGACACTGAGACCATTGCCAACTTGGAAGCAGCCAGCTGCCCCAAAAGGCAATCACTCGCAGGGAAAAACGGGGATGGACAGGGGGTGCAGGGAAAATAAGGCAGCTAGATGGGGGACAGAAAAAAAGGGCAGAGGAAGAGTTTTCAGGGAGGCAGTCCTAAACTGGTACACCCCCCAACAAATTTGCCAAAAAGGGGGGATGAGGGGATGTCGGTTCAAAATAGCATTTCTGCACAAGACACTACCCCTGCTGCCCAGTAAGATGGGAAAGGGGGGCAGGTCACTAACAGGGGCTAGAGTTGGGGGGTCAATTATTTTGGGGCACAGACAGGGCAATTGCCACAAAGACCGGACGCAACATGTTTTGTTTTACCCGGGGCCCGGGCGACAATCGCGGATCGGGTTTTCAGAGCTGGGGGGGGCTGGTGAAACCGGCCCTGGTCCACATTTGGGACCCAAAGACAAAGTTAAGGTAGGGGGAGTGTCCTTAAAAAAGA